>ML779206.1:497865-522383 GCA_009831015.1 Picea engelmannii | reverse complement strand
GTTTTTGGTTCCTTCTGTGCTTGGGCTGCAATTTCGTAATCGTTGGAGATACATATGTTGTTTACTGGCTAGAAGGTTCTTGCTGGTTCGTTGGTTCGTGGGTTCCTGGTTCTGTTTGTTTGCCTCGAGTTTGCGCTTTGGGGCCCTAGAGGTGCAGTTCGACTCGTTCGTGCTTTCTCGATGGTTTGGTGCTTGCTATTTTATTTTGTTTGATTTGGCCTTGCAGGGTTGGGGTCCAGCGGCAGTGGTTGGAGCTTTTCTTTTTTCTTTTTTTTTTGGATTATTATTGTTTTTTTTAGGCGCTTTACGGTGTTCAACTCCTGCACCCAGGAGTTGACATGCAGTTGTGCTATTTTCCCTGTCTAACGAGGTCGATATTTGTTATTCTGTGAGATTTTGCTGGTGCTTAAGTGCTGCCATGAAAGAAAATAGTTGCATGCAAAAATGTTCGAGGATTACATGTGAAATTGCAATATCCGTTGTTTTTTTGTTGGAATAAACCATATGCAGGCTACATTTATAAACCATGTATGGTCAGATGTGCGGATATGACATTACATCTTCTTTATCCTCTACATAGATTGGTGTGCGAACACTACAATTTGTGTTGTGCTTAAGATATGATATGTGCAACAAAGATTCTGCAAGTTTATATTTGGATGTCTGGAAGCATATCTGGGTAGTTTGCCACGAAAAACTGAAAACTTGTATCGTGGGCACAACAATCTGTGTAGAGGATAAAGAACATGTATTTCTATCGGTGGAAGCATATTTGAATAAATTACCACGGAAAACCAGAAAACGTTTAACTATGGCCATGCAATTGCGTGATATTTTGTGCCTTGTAATATATTTTGGGCAGGGAATTTTTTTTACGCGTTTACAGCCATGGATAGAGAAGCGCAAAGGTTCATGTTTCTGCCTATATTCTAAACTGTTCTTTGAGTCTGTTTTACTATATGTACATATTGCTTGTTCTCCGGTGAATACCAACTTCCATTGATGTTCATTGTATTTTGTGCGTTCCCACATCCAAACAAACAGAATAACTGGAGAAAACGAGGAAGTCTTCACTGCATTGATTGAAGAGGATATAGAAAGGTGCATGCTTGTATTGTTATTTCATATTGCGTTGTTTTGTATTTCATTTATGGTCTGTATATGTGTTCACCTAGTTTATTATATGTACTTGTTGTGTGCATTCCTACATGGTAAGTTATCTTCGTTACATGCCTTCCTGCATACTAACCTGCTTCATTTTCGTTGTGTTGTCCCTGCATTTCTACATTTAAACAAACAGGATAGCTGGAGATGAGGATGGGCTCTTTCGCGGGTAAATAACCCTCTTTCTCTTTATTTTACATGTCTGTCTTCATTATAAGTTATCTTCAATACATGCCTTCCTGCATACTAAGCTAGTTCATGTCCATTGTGTTTTTGTTGCATTGCTGCATTTAAACAAACAAAATGGCTGGACAGGACGATGGACTCTTTGGCGGGTAAATAGACACGTTTCTCTTTCTTTTAGATGTATGTCTTCATACTAAGTTGGCTTCATGTCCATTACATATTTGACATTGCTGCCTTGGAAAAAACAGGTTGCTTGGACAGGGAGATGAATTGTTCTATGCAACAATAGAGGGTTTTGTGGTACAATATTCTAAAAGGTATACCAAGTGTGCTAGTAAATTAAATATACAAACTGGGTGGGGGCATATAATATTAGAATTGAAAATGAAGACTTGGCAGTAATGGGCCTTTTTTCCCTCCCTATTTCTACTTTTTCCATTTTCTATTATCCCTTTTGTTTTCTAATTCATTTGCTTAGTCTGATGTTCATCTGCACATGCTTGCATAAGAAAAAGTTGGACTAGTGACATGGCCATGAGCAATCAGTCATCCCAGACATCAACAGACTGACAAGGCCAAAGGTAAAGATGCATACGCTCTGCTCTTACTATGTTTACTAAACAAATATCCTCGGGTATATATTCATCTATGGCATGGTGGATATGCTGATGTCATCTGCAATACATGGTTTGCAGCTCGCAGGAAGTATCAACAAGTACAAGCGAGACGTCGAATGTGCTGCATGTTTCGCAGAATAAGAAGTGTGGTTGCGAAACTCTGGCTCCATAGTTCATCAAAGCTATGTGTGTACTTGTATATTTATGCCAGTGAAAGAAGAATACAAAAAACAAAAAATTGCACACTACCATTCACTTTAGTTTTCCTGTTCAAAAAATGTCACCAGGTCTAAAGTTGTGACATCCAAAGTACTTTCAATAGAGGGCTTGAACAACCGTCGAACTGGACAAGTGTTCATCGGGGACATAATGGTCGTTTATAGCACTTACTTGGACAAGGCAAACAAAAGTAGATCCATTATGCGTGCTAAAATGATAGACAAGGAGGCCATGATGACAGTGACACTGACTGTTCCTCCACAACTTGTCCAGAAACATGCATAAAAGATATTTCCGCATAATGGGATATCCATTACAAATTTTAATATATTGCCCAAACCAGTATATGACCGTGGTGATTGCGATCAGATTATTTCGCTCAACGAAACAAGCATTGTGGAAAAAATTCCCGTTATTTTCTCAGAATATCGTTTCGTCCCGGACTTGACTATCATCCAGCTTGCACAGAGCACTAATATTTACCCTATTGGAACGATTGGGGCAACTATCACACTAGCGAGAAAACTTGGGTCGCAATACGTTCTCCATATAAAGGATGGAGAGTCGAACAGGGACAAGGCAATGGTACCACTTTTCATATTCAATTTTGTCCTTTACTTTCGCATGTGCATGTATCTCGGATAACTTACACAAATATTGCATTGTTCTATGTTGCAGCTACAATTGTTCGATACATATTCATATTTGTTTTCGTCAATGGAACAACAATTGCATAAAGGGCAGATTCCACTTATGTTGTTCAAACATATAACAAAGAAGAGGGATGTTAGAGAAAGGATCTTTCAGACAACCCAAGCAACGTTTGTAACAAAGTTGCGAGCAGATATAGTAGAGGATCCGAAGAAACTAGCTAGCTCTATAATTGTTGTGCGTATACATCCACAAAATCATCCTCACTTTTCTTATAGAAATAGCCTTCAACAAATTCCTGCGACCTGTTTAATTTTAATTTTTTTTTGTAAGGGGAGTGGGGGGGTGCAATTGTGTATTATATTGTTCAATGTATTAATTCCTATGCTCGCGTTCCCAGGTTGAAGGTGTTTTAGTTGTGACCAATGTGTATTCGACCCCCTTTGAACCTGTATGTACAAAATGCAACTCCCCTGCTTCTGCCTCTGCTTTGATAAGTGATGATACGATTGATTGTTTGCGATGCGATGAAAAATGTCCATATATATATGGACATTGTGTCAATGATGTTATCCAAACCATGGGTAACACAACTGTGCATTGTACTGTTAGGAAGACTCTATTACAAAATGTGCTTCCTAAGTTGGCAGAGTTGTCGTATGAAACGTATCTACAGAAAAAGGCAAGCAGTGTCTACATGCCGTGGGAGCTTCAGATATATAGCAAATTCACCTTAAATGAGGACAATGCAATTTTTCATATCGACCGAAGAAGGGGAATATATATATATATATATGTGTCTCTGTAATATTTTTTCAACATCCAGATGAATGTTCGTCAGACTTGGCTAGTTGGGATTGCACGCGCATAAGATTAGCATGGCATCAAACCCCATATATCCCATGTCTCGGTTATTTTATACTGGGAACATATACCAGATGCAAGAGAAAACAAATGCGGTGACGTCTTTTCTTTGTATATCAAATAGTTTGGTGCAAAGGTCGATGGGTTCTGCTCCATGGAACCTTCTGGGAACTTGCTTGTGGCCTTTTTGAATTTTGGTTGGTTCTTGGTTATGTGCTTTGTTTGTCAATTTGTATACCACAGAACTCGAGCTGTTCTTTAGAGGACACGAAACAATATAATTGAATTTTTTAGCCAGCTGGCCCGCAGATCTGCCTGATAATTTCTATGGCACTGTGATGCAAATGTAGTATGTGGTTTGTTTTAGCAGATTTCCTTGATCGATGAACTTGGTCAAATTATTATCCTGGAATAATTTGAAATCAACGAATATATAGTGTGCGAAGTGCAATTGTGCTATCATGTCAACAAGAGGCCCTTAAAATTCAAATTGGTCGTTGTTTTGGCATTTTTGCTTAGTCAATGAACTTGGTAAAATTAATGTCCTGGAATAATTTGAAATCAACGAATATATATTGTGCAGAGTGAAATTGTGCTATCATATGAACAAGAGGCCCTTAAAATTCAAATTGGTCCTTGTTATGCTTGCGGTGATGGAATTAAAAAAAAACTTTCTTTTGTTTYCTTCACTTTAAAAAAAAATAAGCGATTTAACATCCTTTAATAATTTAATGTAATTCACTTGTACAATATCAATATTTAATATTAATAATTTAGTATTTGAAAATAATGTTTGTAGATAAAGTTAGATAGGATGACCATCCCTAAACAATTGCAATCTTGAACCCGCCAGTCGTGGAGTCCTGTCGATTTGTATGTCACGRAAATCCGAGTGYTGTTTGGAGGACACCAGACAATAAAACTGCAATGTTGAGCCAAGCAGTCCGCAAGTCCGYCTGTCAATTTGTATATTGCGGAAGTCTGGGTGCTATTTGTAGGACACAAAACAATAGAGGCTCAATTTTCAGCCTGCCAGGCCGAGAACCCGCGATCCAAAAAGTGCCTAAGTATGGAATGAGTGATCCACATATTATACTTTATAAAAGTACATGTTTACTGTACAAACTTTTATATCACTCGCCCGAACAAATTGTACAAACTTTATCGTCTAATTAAATTCTGCAATATCAATATTTAATATTAATAATTTAGTATTGAAAATAATGTTTTTAGATATGTTAGATAGTTGATAGGGATTACCATCCATAAACAATGGAAAACTTGAACCCGCCAGCCCTCAAGTCCATTTGCCAATCTGTATATCGTGGAACTCTAAGTGCTATTTGGAGGAGACGAAACAATGAAAGTGCAATGTTGACCCAACCAGCCCGCAAGTCCGCAGTGTTGTTTGGAGGACACCGGTCAATAAAAGTGCAATGTTGAGCCAAGCAGTCCGCAAGTCCGCCTATCAATTTGTATATCGCGGAAGTTTGAGTGATATTTATAGGATACAAAACAATATACGCTCAATTTATGGCTCGCCAGGCCAAGAATCCGCGATCCAAAAAGTGCCTAAGTATGGAATGAGGGATCCGCATATTATACTTTATAAAAGTACATGTTTACTATGTATTGCTCGTTTGTCGGAAAAATTTTATATCACTCACCCGACCAGATTCTACAAACTTTCTCGTCTAATTAAATTCTGCAATATCAATATTTAATATTAATAATTTAGTGTTGAAAATAATGTTTTGAAATGTGTTAGATAGTTGATAGGGATTACCATCTGTAAACAATGGCAAAATTGAACCCGCTAGCCTTCAAGTCCATTTGTCAATCTGTATATCACGAAACTCCGAGTGCTATTTGGAGGACACAGAACAGTGAAAGTGTAATGTTGAGCCAGCGAGGCCACAGGTCCGCTTGTCAATTTGTATATCGCGGAATTGTGAATGCTATTTGTAGAGCACGTAACAATAGAGGCCCAATTTTCAGCCCACCAGCCCGAGACCACCCGATCCAAAAAAGTGGCTAAATACAGAATTAATACAGAATTAGTACGGGACAATAAAAGTGCAATGTTGAGCCAACCAGCTCGCAAGTCCGTCTGTCAATTTGTATATGGTGGAAGTCTGGGTGCTATTTGTAGGAGACTGAACAATAGAGGCTCAATTTTCAGCCCCCCGGGCCGAGAACCCGCGATCCAAAAGGTGCCTAAGTATGGAATGAGGGATCCGCATATGGTCTATAAAATCTCATGTCCATACTTTATAAAGGTACATGTTTACTATGCATTTCTCGTTTGTCGGAAAACTTTTATATCGTTCGCCCGACCAGATTGTACAAACTTTCTCATCTAATTAAATTCTACAATATCAATATTTAATATTAATAATTTAGTATTGAAAATAATGCTTTTAGATATGTTAGATAGTTGATAGCGATCGCCATCCGTAAACAATGGAAAACTTGAACCCACCAGCCCTCGAGTCCATCTGTCAATCTGTATATCGCGGAACTCCGAGTACTATTTGGAGGACACAGAACAATGAAAGTGCAATGTTGGGCTAGCCAGCCCGCAGGTCCGCTTGTCAATTTGTATATCATGGAATTATGGGTGCTATTTGTAGAGCACAGAACAATAGGGGCCCAATTTTCAGCCCACCAGCCCGAGAGCCCCCGATCTAAAAAAGTGGCTAAATATGGAATTAATACAGAATCGCTACAGGACAATAAAACTGTAATGTTGAACCAACCATCCTGCAAGTCCGCCTATCAATTTGTATATCACAGAAATATGATTGCTATTTGTAGGACACAGAACAATAGAGGCTCAATTTTTAGCCCGCCAGGTCGAGAACCCGCCATCCAAAAAGTGCCTAAGTATGGAATGAGGGATCCACATATTCTCTATAAAATGTCATGTCCATACTTTATAAAAGTACATGTTTACTATGTATTGCTCGTTTGCCGAAAAACTTTAATATCGCTCGCCCGACCAGATTGTACAAACTTTCTTGTCTAATTAAATTGTGCAATATCAATATTTAATATTAATAATTTAGTATTGAAAATAATGTTTTTAGATATGTTAAATAGTTGACAGGGATTGCCATCCGTAATCAATGGAAAACTTGAACCCGTCAGCCCTCAAGTCCATCTGTCAATCTGTATATCGCGGAACTCCGAGTGTTATTTGGAGGACACAAAACAATGAAAGTGAAATGTTGAGCCAGCCAGCCCGTAGGTCCGCTTGTGAATTTGTATATCGTGGATTTGTGGGTGCTATTTGTAGAGCGTGGAACAATAGAGGCCCAATTTTTAGCCCGCCAGCCCGAGATCCCCCAATCCAAAAAAGTGGCTAAATATGGAATGGCGGATCCATACATGCTCTATAAAAATTTCATGTCCATATTTTATAAGAGTACATACTTAGTATGTATTACTTGTTTTTCAGAAAACTTGTAGGTGCACGAGTTGGCGGATTCACGACTTCGGATTTCACTTACTTTTATATCACCAAATTGACCGATCACTTCCCCGTTTGATATTGTAATAAACGAATATAAACTAGCCCAAGCCCAATTGTACTATGACATGAATACGAGGCCCTTAAAATTCAAATAGCTGGCAAGTCTGCTTGTCAATTTGTATATCGTGGAAATGTAGGTGCTATTTGTAGGACACAGAACAATAGAGGGCCAATTTTGAACCCGACATCCTAAGAACCTGTCGTCCAAATAGTGGCTAAGTATGGAATGAGGGATCCGTACATTCTCTATAAAATCTCATGTCCATAGTTTTTAGAAGTACATCTTTACTATGTACTACTTGTTTCCTCCAAATCTTGTTTAGAAGACACGAAACAATAGCACTGCAATGTTGAGCGACCCAGTCCGCAGCTTCGACTATGAATTTGTATATCGCGGGACTCTGGGTGCTATTTGTAGCATATGTAGCAATAGAGTCCTAGATTTGAGCCCGCCAGACCGAGAACCCACAATCGAAAAAGTGGCCAAGTATGAAATGTCGGATCCGTACAAATTCTATAAGAACCTCGTGTCCATACCTTGTAAGAGTTCATACTTAGTATGTGTTAGTCATTTTTCGGAAAATTTCTACCTGCGGAAGTTGATGGATTCACGACTTGAGGTTTCAATTACTTTTAGATGACCTGCCCGACTGACCGCTTCTCCGTTTGATATTGTAAGAAACGAATGTAAATTGGCCCAAGCCCAATTATGCTATTACATCAACACGAGGCCCTTAAAATTAAAATAGTCCGCAAATCCTCTTGTCAATTTGTATATCGCGGAACTGTGGGTGTTATTTGCAGGGCACGAAACAAGAAAGCCCCAATTTTGAGCCCGCCAACTCGTGAGGCCATTGGTAGTGTTACATAGTTCATAGGGATCACCATTCGTAAACACTCACAAAGTTGGGCCCGCAAGCATTGGAGTCCATATGTGAATTTGTATATGGCGGAACTCCGAGTGCTATTTGAACGACATAGAACAATAGAAATGCAATGTTGAGCGACCCAGCCCGCAAGACCACATGTCAATTTGTATATCGCGAAAATCTTGGTTGCTATTTGTAGCTAACGGAACAATAGAGGCCCAATTTTGAGCCCGCCAGCCCGAGTACCCGTGATCGAAAGATCTGCTTAAATATGGAATGCAGGAACAATACATGCTCTATAAAATCTCATGTTCGTACTTTATAAAAATAGATTTTATGTATTGCTCATTCTTTTCGGAAAATTTCTTGGTAAGGAAGTTGGCGGATTCACGTATTCAGATTTCAGTTACTTTTATATCAACAACCCGACCGACCGACCGCTTCCCTATTTCATATTGTACAGACCTCCTTGTCTAATTAAATTGTACAATATCAATATTTAATATTAATAATTTAGTATTCAAAATAATGTCCTTAGATAATGTCCAATAGTTAATAGGGATTAACATCCGTAGACAATCGCACGCTCGAGGCCTCCAGCCCTGGAGTTCGTCTGTCAATTTTTATATCGCAGAACTCCGAGTACTGTTTGTATGAAAAGAAACGAAAGGAGTTCAATTTTGAATGAGCCACCCCGCAAGTCTACTGGCCAATTTGTATATTGCAGAATTCTGAATGCTATTTGTAGGCTAGGGAACAATGGATGCCCAATTTAGAGCCTGCCCGTCCGAGAACCGGCAATTCAAAAAGTGGCTAAGTACATATTTAGTGTGTATTACTCATTTTTCCGAAATTTTCTAGTTTCTCTTTTCTCTATGCTTTTCTTTTTTGAAACGCAGGTTCTTGCATAGGAGGCTTTAACATTGCATTTCCATTGTTCCGTCACCTGCAACTAACACCCAGACTTCTGCGATTTACAAATTTTCAAACAAACCCCCCTTCATCTCATATACTTTCGCTTTGTGTTTTCTTAGTTGTTTTTCCAAATGTCTCAAGCTTTTATATACATAACCCCGGGTTCAAGAATATACAAATTGCCCTCTCACCATTGCGCTTCCGCTATTCCCTTGCGCACAAAAAGCAGCTGAAATTCCATGACATACAAATTGACGATCGATATCTGTCATTGAGATGCAATATGACCATCGGTCGTTCACGTCTCTTGGGTATATCTTTTGCCATTTTTCTATTGTAACCCGCCCGACTGCTTTCCATACTTAGGTATTTCTTGGAATCGGTTTCCCGGGTTAGCCAGTACCTAGCCACAATTCGCCATCACCGATGCCTTCGTACTTGTTTCCAAATATGCAATAATTAAGCTTTAATGCTAGTAGTTCATCCTGCAGGAACTGTTAAGATTGTTATTAATGTCCAGAAGTCCGGAGAAGATTTTTCATTACTACGAATTAAACTAAGATTTGCACACAAGTATGTTATCCTTTCCAAGTATTCATTTCAAACACGATGCAATCTGTTTTTTGTGCGCCGACGGGTTGGCGCTTTTAAGAAATTTCTAATTCTTAATCTCTCTTCGTCGTCACCACGACCTTCACACTTTTTTCTAATTCTGCAATTAGTGAGTTGTGATGGTGACAACTCGTTCCGCACGAACCCTGGAGACTGTCATTGATCAACAAAAGGATCGAGAAGATATTCCATTGATACACATTAAACCATAATTTGTGGAGGGTTATATTATCCCTCCTCGATTTTCATTTCAAACATCGTCTCGAGCAAGCAAAAATTCTTAATAACTTGTGGCATCAGTTCTTTCCAGCCACAGTAAACACATTAGACCATAATGGCCAGAGGTTCCATTATTCCAGGGCATATTCTTACTACTCATGTCCCTCCGCCCAGGAGCAAAAAAGCAGATGGTCCCTTGGTACACTGAGAGATATATTTCAAGCCAAAGAATTCCAAGGAAACCCTTCCTGCTCAGAAAACCTGCCCAGTTGCATTCATGGCTGACGCACAAGTTGATGTCATGAATTCCGAGCTGGAAAAAGATGATCTGATGGCCGATGATACGACAATGGATGATGGCAATGCACATAATATTCCCACTCCTGCGCCCAAATTGAAATCAACCATAACAGAAGGAACTTCCCGGCTTGATGATGGCGGTCCTGATAACACCAAAAGGAGTTTAAGAAAAGAAACCGACGGTAAACGCAATAGCCACTTTGCAGCACGAAAGTAGGAATTCTAGAATTCCAAATTAGTCGATTTTGGGCGGAAGAGTTTCATTGTAAAGCAATGATATGTTGATGCTACCAGAGATATATTTCAAGCCAAGAAATTATTGATTAACATCTTCGGGAATCAGGTCCAAAATTCTCACTGCTTCAAGGCATTTTTGTACTAGTCATCTCCTTCCGCCCAAAATGGACTAATTTGGGCCTCTAGAATTGCACGCACAACCTATGCTACTGAATGTTTTTGGACTATGCAGAGGTGATTTCAGCTAAGGGCTATTCCATTTTCCCTGCAATGTTTTTCCTCTTCTTCCTCACGGGAAGCTTTTGAAAACTATCAATTTTAGCACAAGATGATTCATCAAGGAGAAAATTGCGAGGATCTTGCATACTGCGAATCCTGTGACTGTGTTTGTCGCATATACATTCAATGTTTTGGCTCGAAGAACTGGGTGCAATTTCTAAGGATAGATGTACAATACTGGGTGTTTTTCTTATTTTTTTACATGGATTTGCCATTAAATTTTTTTCCTTCGACTCTTCCTTGCTGCTTCTTTTTTGGATTTAACGCATGTTCTCATTAGCATGGTTCAGTGCTCTCGTACTTCTTCAATATTGTGTTTACTTAGGTTATTTTTTCTAAGATGGAACATCTAACAATTATATGACAATGTACTGTGTCAATCCACCAACCTTTTATGTAAACAAAAAATGGATTACACAGTTCCAAACCAACGTTCAATTCTATTTGTAATGCAGATAGAACATAGCAATACTAGTGTACAATGTTGCAGCAAAATTGTTATTAAGTTTTAATGCTAACAACCCATAATGCAAGAAGTTTAATACTCGAGTTAATATGTTGCAGTCATGGAACAATGTATCAAGAACACAGTTACACCCACACGTTCCAATAAAATCTAATCTTCAACAAAGCATTTGCCGACAACTTGTAGAAAATGAAGTTTAGTAGTTAAGTTAATATGTTACAGACATGGAAGAATGTATCAAGAACTACAATGCACTTAATATTTTAGAAATTACTATAAATCTTGGTACAATTGCAATAAAATCCAATCTTCAACAATGCATTTGCTGGCGATTAGTACAAAATGATGGTTTTGCAACAACAAGGCTTCTTTGAAACCAATTTGCGCTTACGAAAACTGCCTTCCGCCTTGCTATTTTCCCACTCTTTTATTCCCTGTAGTTTCTCTTCATGGTTACTTAATCATTTTTTTCCCGAAAATGCCTTGTTGCGTGGCTTGCCGGATTCACGCGTTTCCAACGACAACACTCCCCTTTATTTAATTTGACCCTACCACATTTGCGGCACATAAGCTATATTAAAGGGAAAATCATTTCCTCTATAGTTCTGTGTCCTGCAAACCACTCCCACAGTTCCGCACTATACAAATTGACAGCCGGACTTGCCGGCTAGCTCGCTAATAGAATGCCTCGGAGTTCCGCGATATACAAATTGACAGATGAAGCATACAAGCAAGAACCAAGTAAACTCACAGATTGTATTCCTGGTTCACACTTGCACTGGTTCTCTTTTATCGTGACACAGACCGAACGCTTCCCCATTCCATACCCAAAAACTTCTCCGACCGCGAATTCCTGGTAGGCGTGCTCTAGATTGGACTTTTGTTGTTCCATGGCCTGCGAATAGTACCGTCACTTCCGCGATATTTATATTTGCAACCGACCTTAGATCATGCCCTCTTCCGTATTACGGTCCACCTATCATGCCCTCTTCCGTGGTATACATTTTTCACTGAAAACTTCCGATAAATACAATTTAACCGTCGGGTCCTCGCACATTTTGTGGAACTATTGTCACCCCCTTTTGAAGCCCGTCTGTCAGCTTTCCATACTTCGCCATTTCTTCAAATTTCTTTGGCAGATCGTTGGTTTGGCGGGTTGAAGAAATATTTAGTTCCTAGTCGTTGTTTCCTGTGCCTATGCCCCTTTGCAATTAACAGTTGCCAATTATATATAAAATCTTATTTCTAGGCATGCAATTAGCAATTTCCCTATTCCATAGTTAGCCACTTTGCCAGAATTCCACAAATATACAAACTGACCATTGAACTGCGCCATCATGATCTCTTCTGTTTTACACATTTTGCACTTAAAAATTTTGATACATGAAATTTGACCGTGCGACTCTCAACTGTCTTGAGTATCCCCGTAACCCTTTTTTGAATCCCGTCCGACCGCTTTTCAGAGATTTCCATTCTTTCCTTTCTCTATGCCATCTCTGACACCTTTGCACTTGTCTATAAAGAAAAAAAAAGTTATATATATATATATATATATCTTGTTTCTAAATATGGAATTACTGACATTTAATTCTGACAGGTCATCATGCAGAAACCGTATAAATTGTCATTGATGGGCGAAAGTCTCGAGGAGATCTCATATTGATGAGCATTAAACTAAAATTTGCGGGGGAATTATATTATCCCTTCCGAGTGTTGATTTCAAAATCATGAACTCCCATTCGCATGTCATGGCCTTCGCACGTTCAGGAAACCTCCAATCCTTAATTGCTCTTCGCCATACCCGCCACCTTCACATTTCTAAATATGCAATAAATAAGCTTTATTGCTAACAATTCATCATGCACCACCCATACAGATTGCCATTAATCAACGAATGACTCGAGGAGCTTTCACATTCATAAGCATTTAACCAAGATTTAGTGGAGAGTTACATTATCGGCTCTAACAGTTCATTTAAACCATCATTTGCAGCAAACCAACATTCTCATAAACCTATGGCATCAGCTCGACAACACTTTTGTGGAGATACAATCAACATCTTTGGGTGCGAGGACCAGAACTTCCAGTGGTCCAGGGCATATTCTTATTACTCAAGCTCTGCCACAGAGAACCAAGTAATTTGGACCTCTGGGATTGCTCATGCAGGTTGTGTCCCTGAGCTTTTTGACTGTAAGGACCTGGTCTCTTGGTGCGCCGATAAATTTATTTCCGAGAAAGGAATTATTCCACTGCGAGACCGCTCTTCTGTTTCTTTGTCACCTCAGGTCTTTTGCCAGATGTTAAAATTACCGGAGCCAACATTGACGTTCAGAGGGGAATATTGCAAATAGTCAGTTCCTAGCACATCATAATAACGGGTTGGACCTCTTGCCCCATTTTTTGGAAAACCCACTTCTAGTTCCTGAAGATATTACAATTATGCAAGTTAGTTCATTTAGAAATCCATTTAGCGAAATTGCCTGGCTGTTTACAAGAATAATGGGATAGGAGTCCACAACAACTGTTTATCGGATGGCTCTTTATATTTTGTATTTCACAGTCAACGAACAAGCCATTTTTGATTTGGGGTAGGTTAATTTCCCATGAAATATGTTCCCAATTGTCAAGCTACAAAAGGGAAAAGAAATTTGATATGTCGTCTTATTTAGTTTTTGCAATAGCGCATTCCTGCCGGTTTCCACAATTGTCTTTGTCCAAGAATGTCAACAACAAATTCCACCCAGTAATGTTCTGGTACCAGGCCTTGTGGAAGCACAAGGCTTCCCACTGTTTTTTATGAGGTTTTTAATGGCTTCGTGTCCGTTTTCAAAGTTTTGTTGTTAGGAGAAGATGCTCCCCTCATCTATGAACATGCAACTAGTTTTTTGGACAAGAAGGGGACATTCGAACATTTGGATAATTACACTGTCATAAGAATTTTTGGCTCCACGGAACAACCTGCTCTCTTTCCATGTCACATTACAGATATAATGTTTGTTGCAGAAGTAGCACGTCAATACAACTACTGGTTCCATCTATTCCAAAGTAAGAAAAAAATAGTTCATTCCTTTGCCTTGGAAAGTAGGGGAGTTCGTGTTGAAAAACGTCAACAAAATTGATGATTTCGCAGCACATTCTACCATCTCCAACCCGAGATATGCTGAAATCATAAGAGGGTTCGACCCCTATAATATTTTTTGACAATATTTACAAACACTTGGCCTCGACGATTCTTTTTAAAAAAAACACCTGTCCAAAAACAGAGACAGTGTCAACAACGATCCTGCCTTTGATGTCGGTGACGTAGACACAGTGAAAAGATGCACTAAATTGTACACGCAACGTGGGAAAGGCCCCGGTGACAAGAGTGTTCAATCCACAAATACCACTCCAAAAAGTACAACATCCCGGAGAATCGCTCCAACGGCCCACCACATCAACAAAGAAACTCAGAGTTCTTCAAACGGAGGAGGAGATAATGACCCTCCTCACTCTAAAATTGATAGTTCTCACAAGCTTCCAGTATAGAAGAAGATAAAAAAAAATGTGGGGCAGGCCAAAGAGCCGGAAATTCAGAGTGAGAACATGGAACTTGACATTGATCTGGATAGCATGATGTGCTTCCTTGATCAGCCCGAAGACGCCATTCACCATAGCCATCCAATGGACATATCCGTTACCGAAAATTTTGACGAAGATGAATCCTTCGTGTTCCAGAGTGCCATTTTTGATAGCTAGTCCAAAAAATTGATAATTGAGAAAAAAATGTTAAAAATAAGAAAGGCAAATATCGTTCAGAGGTTGACCATGCCAACATGCGGTCGTCCCAAATCTGTCAACTTCACACCGTGAGCGGAGAAGGACTTCATGATTCCATTAGAGGAATCGAGACCGAGAATTCCAGACTGAAGGACCGGGTCAAGGAATTGGAAGATGCTTTCATTCCTATGCCATTGCTTGTCAATCCTTTGGAAATAGACACGCCTGACACCCCTGCAACCAACGTAAAAGCATCCTCCACCCTGCTCACATCCTGTAAAGGATATGTGGAGAATAATATCAAAAAAATAATGGAATTGGTTACCGAGGTGTGGAAAAGATCACAAACCATCACTTCCCTTGGAAATAGGGCACATAGTTTGCTTGAGCATTTGCAGACCGAGTTAAAAGATGAAGAAAAATTCTTTTGAAAAAATATCATTTCTTTTGGCAAGATTGTCAACAATATGACAGAAACAAATAGAAGAGAAGAAGATCTTCCATCCAAAAACCGGATTGGTCAATTGAATGCATGTTGGAAAGAAAAAGTGAAGAACTTGCATCTCATTGTTCAGTCATGTGAACAAGCCATATCGAACAAAGATAAATTATTCACAAGGCTGTCAAATATAGAATTAGTCGGGAAAACCAACGACTTCCAAGACCGCGACTTAATCACAAACTCCTTGCCCTTAACCAGGAAAGAGTTCGATAAACAGGTTGCTATGTTTAAGGCCTTGTCTCTGGAATTTTTTTACAGCATCCTTCAATTTGATCAAGCTCACGTTCACGATTGGCTAGTTAAATATGCAGTACAGAACGAGGAAATTCATCAAGCTATCTCTAATATTTCTATCGATTTCCGGGAATTAGAAAGCGATATTTTCAATATAAAAATACGGAATGAGATCAACATTGCCCCAATGAGAAGCTACATTGAAGAATGACTCGAAAGGCAATTGAAACAGGCCGCCGACGAAAGGCAACATGCAGTTGCCAACATTCCAACAGCCGTCAAGGACATCCTTGAAACCGCAGTCGTCGGCGACATCAATGAAACGACAGTCACAAGCAAATAGCCAAAGGGCTCATATGTACCCTCACTGTAAAAATACTGATCGCATCCTGCTTTGTTTATCAACCCAGTTATTCTAGTTTCTTAAATAGAGATGTACAGGCAAACACTTATACCTTTCCATTTATTTTTTTTGCAAGTATTGCACTCTTTCTTCTTTCCGCAATCCCGTTTCTTGTACATATTTTTCTAATGGTCCGCGGGAGCCCCAATCCCAGTCTACATGACAAACGCATTGAAATTCCAGTTTATATGTAACAAACTTTAATTTTTTTGTATATTTCAAAATTTCCAGTAATATGTGACAAACTTTTATTTTTTGACATATTTCAAATAAAAATGTTTTCTTATCTCCTTTTAAATTTATGTTTTCATACATTCTTATCTTTCACTAGTCTGTATGACAAATGCATTTAATTTTTTATATGTTATAGACTTTTATTTTTTTATATATTTCAAAATAAATGGTGCTTTACAATGCAAGCATCATTTACAAATGCATTTAAATTTTTATATTTCTTATCTCCTTTTAATTTTATGTCTTCATATATTTTTATCTTTCACTAGTCCATATGACAAATGCATTTAAATTTCCAAATTTATTCTTCCACTTTCAACAAATTTGTAGTTTGTTATATACTTTCAAAAAATATATGTTTGCTATATACTTTCAAAAAATAGACGGTGCTCTGCCTGCCAAGCGTCATTTACTTTTGCCCCATGTTCTGTGATATACATGTTGCACACAACATTTCCGTCATATACATTTTGCACCAAACACTTCGTTTCATTTATGGTTCGACCCCATTTTCCACAATTTGCTTTCTAACCTCATTGGCAGGGACTACGTTGCCACACAACCTTGTTTTAAAATGTAATTATTAAATTTGAATCAATTCTATCTGATTTATGTTGGGTTGGGTTTTTAAAATTGAGTTGTAGTTAAGTGGTTAAAACAAAGTGTTGTCATACAAATAATTTAGATTTTAATTTCAAAAGGTGTAAATCCTTTATATGTATACGCAAGAAAAGAGAAAAGGTGTTACGTCATATTCAAATATGTTTTTTTTGTTTTTTGTTTTAAATAAAAATTTAATGAGTTATATATTCTTGGAAATAACATTTTATATATAGACAATTATACACATTCTTGTAGATTTTTAGTTTAATTTTCAAATTTTGACCTTTCCACACAAGTATTCAAGGCTCGATAGACATTGTTAACCCATCCTCTATATTTGGGTATTCAACCCTAGAATTTACACCCTAGAGGGCTCATGCTAGCTTCGAAGCTTTACAACATTTACAAAGGGGCATCCAATGTTTGAATCCTGCATGTTGTTCGCTAGCACTTTTTTCCTTTTATGTATATCTATCCAACCTAGGGATTGATTTGGAACTAAAGAGGTCTAACACTATTGATTGTTTTTTAATTTGTTGAGGTTAAAGGGATTGATTCCCTTTATGGTATGAGTTCTTTGATTCATGTTCTTACCAACGTTTCATGTAGTCAAACCATTATATCCTTAGAATCCAACAGATCAGTGGATCCGAAGATGCCCACTATAATATGAGATCTGAGGAAGGTATCATTTCTTCCTCAAGTAATCATAGGGCTTATATCACCTTTCGATTATTGTGAAGATCATAAATGTGCGGCTATTTTCATCAATGAGATGAATCAATGCATAATAAACCTAATTAAAAATGCCCTCGTGAGTGGCCCTCGCTTCTAACTCATCACATAAATCCTTCAACTACTTGTTGAGCAATATATTGTAAACACAATCGTACTTATACCAACAATCTCACTCCTTTAAGCATCAACAACGCAATATTATAATACAAA
Organism: Picea engelmannii; assembly: GCA_009831015.1. Taxonomy (NCBI): domain Eukaryota; kingdom Viridiplantae; phylum Streptophyta; class Pinopsida; order Pinales; family Pinaceae; genus Picea; species Picea engelmannii. The sequence continues at coordinate 504,567 of ML779206.1, read as the reverse complement.
TATAACACATTTTACTAAGTTCTTTGGCCTCAAATGTTTGGAAGTTTTTTGTATACACTTCCTTATAACATTAATGGATCTTTACAGCTTTATTTCTCGAGTTCATTTGTATTTGTTTATTTATTTTTATAATCTCTTAAATTCATAAAAACAGTTTGTTTGAAACATCTTTATAATATAATTAAAATTACATTAGCCTATTTTTTGTTATTATGATAATTTCGAAAGATTGTGCATTAATCTTGTTTGAAACATCTTTATAATATAATTAAAATTACATTAGCCTATTTTTTGTTATTATGATAATTTCTAAAGATTGTGCATTAATTTTGATAATAAAACCATAGGTGTGGTAGTTTCAAAGGGGTTATTTTTAACCCCATAGGAAAATTTGTATAAACCTATGCTTGGAGTCATAGAATTTCTTCTAATAATTAGGCCAAATCCTATGTCCTTTTGCAAGGTTTGAATTTTGCCAAAAAATATTTTTATTTCGAGCTTGATAGTGGTAGGGGACTCTAAAGTTGTCATTAGTTATATGGTCTTGAGCTCAAATCCTCTAGATTCTTGATTAGCATCGGCTATTGGGAGCATTAAACATGTTAAAAACTCAATAGCAGATGTGAAATTGTTCTATATCTTGTGGGAAAATCATCCGATTGCAAATCATTGTGCTAACCCAACAATATTGAAAAAGGTGGGATCAATTGTCATTAATGACAAGGAGTATCATCAACCCATCCAATGATTAATGAAGCACATCCCATGGATCATTCACTTAAGTGAGCACATGGTCCATCACAAGGCCCACAATATTCATAGAGTGAGGAAGTGAGAGGAGACCACTTCTCTCATGTCACACACACATAACCTTCATCTTGCATGGTTTTGAATCATCTATTCATGTTTGGTGTAAGAACAGTGGGATTTTAATGGCATTGTGCTTGGGTTTCCCTAGTTTATAGTAGAGGATTTTAATTCTAGGCTAGGGGTCAACATGTCTGGTTACCTGCATGGTGGTACTAGTGCTTCTTAGTCTCGACTTCACGGGACAATTGGTCACCACTTTGGTAGAAATTTAGGGGTGCTTCTTTGGAATCATAGGTATGAGGTATATTATGTTTATCCTTGAGTCTTTAATTGAGGCAATTGTTATTTCAGTGGTTTGGTTCATGCCTATTCTATGCTTTGGTAGGTTGTTTTTTGCTCCTTTCAAACTAGTGTGTCGTGAAGTTTCTAGGTTAGTTATGTCTTGGTCTTGGCTCCTCTTTTGAAGTAGGCCATGTTTCTTTACTGATCGTACCTTGGGTTTTGTTTACCTCTTCATCTCATTGTAAGCTTGGAAGCTTTGAAATTGGTGACTACCTTCTCCTATATTGTAAGCTTGGAAGGAATTATAGGAGACCATGAGGGCTCTTAAGCATCACGATGAGGAAATTGAAGGACATGCAAACTTAATTCATTCAATCAAAGAGAAAATGGTGGACTAGGACAACAATATTAGCTCAAGTTGAAGTTATACTCTTGCAGTATAGAAGACATATTACTGCACTAGAGTTTGAACAAAGAGATCTACGTCACTTGGTTGCTCAATTATCAAAAGGGAAGCAGTTTGGAAATTATAACCATGTTCACTTTGCAAATTCAAACTTGGAAAATCCTGTAGAAGACAACACGATTCATCAAATATCGAAGCATGTGGAAACAATGAAGACAATGATGGACCCAACAAAGGAAGCGGTGGATGAAGCCACTGATTGATTTGCCTTCAACTATATAAATACATATGTTTTTTAAATCTATTAGGCTTCTACATCTTTTTTGTACGATATATACATTTAGATATTTCAATATCATGTTGTTTTTGAATCTTTTTTAGGTATCTATCTATATGCTGGAACATTATGTATTTTGGCTTATGAACTTCTAATCAGAAACAATTTCTAATGTACCTCTGTTATGAGCTTTGTTGTAACCTTTTATTAATATAAATCCTCCAATTATAATTTAAAATAAAAAAAACTTGATGATAAAACCAACTACAAGGATTAAAAAAATTGTAAAATTAACATTTACCATTTCACTTGTATTAAAATGAACAAATTTAGAATGAATATTCATCTAAACTTTTATGATATAAAATTGTTTTATTTAAAAACTTCTCAACTATTTTTATATCTTTATATCATATTTAATTATTTTTTAAAAAACATTTATAATTATAAAAATAACTATTAAAACAAATTCTTTAACATTTCCCTAATTAAAATAAAAATATAATTTTAATTTTTTTTTTATTATTTTACCCAAAAATTTCTCCACGAAAAGGATCCAAGAACGATGTTAAAATTAAAAGAAGTAGAATCTACCAATATGAAGAAGAGTAAATATATAAAAAAATATTTATTATATTTTGATATGAATGTTTAAATGTCTCATGTTTGAAATATGCATTGTTGTTAATAGTTTTAGCACATTTTTTATTTATAAATATTATAATTAAGATTTTTGAAGTGGGATATTGTTAGTGTTTTTATTTTGTTTTTAAATTTAATTTATGATTATGTAAAGTTTTTGAATTGATGTTGTAAAGTAGTAAGTCCATATTTTTTTGAGATTGAGTTATGATTCGATTAAATTTAAATTGTGTTAATATATGTAATGAGATAGGAGTGGCCACTTTACAATGATGGTCACCTTAGGAACTCAGAGTCATTTAAAGTTAATTTATAATTTTACATTAACGCAAAACATATTATTAATTATTATTTTTGGTATGGAATATCAAAGCAATTAGTAAGCATACCATCGTTGGTACCTTGTGTTGCCACTTAAAAAGCTTTTAAATTTATGATTTTTTCGCTATTATATCTTTCTTTTTGGCACATTCTCTATCCATTTTAGCCTAATAAAGACATTTTAAGGAATAATTAGGCAAATTTTTATTTTATTTTTAATTGTTAAAAACCAACATGTTAAAATAATTAAAATTTGGATTTTATCAGTAATTATAGGAATAATCCAGTTCTTGTAATTTGTCATTCATCGAGATGGTTGTAGGATGAGCTGGAAGAAACATGCACGTGGGTTTTGACCCTTGCCTTCATACCATGGTGTGTGTCCTCTTGGACATGAGAAAAAGAACCAAAAACCCGTCGGTCAACGCTCAAACAACTTGGGCACCAACAAACAATTCCATATCATCAAAACACCTAGATTCGGGCTGATTCATGAAATTGTGGGATCCTCACCAAATCATGGTAGAATCAACATAATTAGGATCTGATCAGTTGCATCAATACTCCATGAGAGTATTCTCGGGATCAGTTGTTACATTCCATTTTGTATAAATAAGTTAAATCTGAAACTTTGAGGGGATTCAAATTGTAGAAAGAACTTTATGAAACTAAGTTTGTAATAGAGTTTTTATGCTTAATACAAGAGCCTTGATCCACTTCAGTTAGTTTTCTTCTTCTTCTGTGCGTGAGCCAATCCTGGAAGGTCCCCTTGCTTTGGTCCATGTCATTGTTTTACATTAATTTGCATGGCTTTAATTTTTGTAGCTTCTTCCTTTGGTAAATTTTTTTACTCTTTTGTTTATATATCAACATTCTAATTTCTAGATTAAACATTAAAATTTTACTTAGTTTATATTTGTAGTTTACAGTTGATTCAGTTGTTAAATGACTGATTGGATTTCTTCAAATCTACAACCTTCATAAGTCAACATTGTATTTTTGCAAAAACTTACATTCATAGAGGTGAAATAGATTTGCAGCCTGCTTTACTACCAATCAAGACTATGATATACTTAGATTGAAGAACTTAATTTTGTTGAAACTCTTTTCATTTGAATTAGTGATAGACCCCCTTACAATCTACAATTTTCACAAGCCAACAAAGTATTGTTGAAAAGAGCCAACAACCATTGTGGAAATATAACTTTGCAATTTGAATTTCCACCTGTGAGGTTGTGATATTTATAAGAGTGAGAGTGTTAGATTCTAATCTATAGTCTCTTCATTCTGCATGTGTGTCTCTTGTAGAGGCATTGAAGTTTTGTAACTTGTTTTCCTACCAGTGGAACCGTAAAAAACTTAGGTTGAAGGAATTAGATCTTGCTTGAAATTTTCTAGATCAAGTTAGATTGCAGTTTCCTTTTAAAAGTTAGTTAAAATATTTCATTAAGTAGTTGATACTCATTTTCAAGTTTGGATTTCCTTCTTAGTTTAAAGGATTGTAGAACAAGTTTCAAAGCTAATTCTCTCACATACAGTGATTGTGCCTCGTAATTTTACCAACCTTGGATTGATATAATAGTGTCCAATTTATGCAAATAAATCAGGTTGAGATTTTGGCATCGTTCCCGGGGGGGGGTACTGAAGGAATTGGTTTTGAAATATTTAGTCTTGATTCATAAAATAAATAAAAGATACAAAAATGATTTTTGTTTGTTCGCACATTTAAGACCATGAGGAGCGAGGAAGGTAAGAACCTGCACACCCAATTTTGTGAGTCTTCACAAGACCTAGTCACGTGTGATTTGCATGAATAGATCATTTAGACATAGAGATAGTAAGGGTAGGTTTGTTAAATCAAAAAAATAAGTTTCTCTAGAAAAACCAAAAATCTTAGAAAAATTAAAACCCCCCACAAAACTACCTACTAAATCATCTTCACAACCATATACTAGGTCATCTACAAAACCACCTACTACATCATCTTCAAACCATCCATTAAATCATTTACCAAACCACCTGTCAAAATATCCACAAAACCCCCCATGACTAACTTGCTTGTAGGTAATAAGAAGGAGACATGGAAATAGATTGTTGCAGAGAGCACAAAGCAGACACAAATAAAAGAAACTGTTGAACAATTTGAAGATCCAGAAGAGACACCAAAAGATTGGAGTAATTTTTTTTGGATCTTTTGGGAGAATAAGATGGTTGATGAATTATCTCATATAGGAATTAGAGGACCAAGAGGTGGAGAACGAGAAAGAATACCAGAAGGAGGAGAAGAAAGAGAAAGAGGTCCAAGAGGTGGTGAACGAGAAATAATACCAGAAGGAGGAGGATAAAGAGAAAGAGGTATTAATGATGCAAGAGATAGAACCTGCGAAGAGGAAGAAGAAGTTCCTTTCAGTTTTCATATATCAGATGTACCTACTGTTAATATTATGGTAGCTACGGGAGGTATTTACCTCTACACGTGAACCTGACGAGAATAGAAGACTCCAGGAAGAAAGAGAAACCCTAATGAATTGGCTAATAACCCTATAAGCCTTGTCGGCTCAAGAATATGATTTATATTAGGCTATTAGCCTCCAAGAGAAGAAGTCGGCCAAAATTAATAATAATATAATGAACAGACACATACCCAGAAGGAGAAGTCGGCCCCAGTAAACTGGCAGGATTACTATAAATACAGGGCACCAATTTTTCATTTGTCACATCTCAAGACTGTAGTTTTCCCAGTTGGTGCGCACTGCAGTTGCAGTTGGTGCGCAGGTTTGGAAGAGGGTTGCAGGTGCAAGTGCAGCAACAACAAGTTCAATATTTGGTTTGGATATCTCTTGGCTAGGGTTTGGAACATTTGATCAGTCTTTTGTGTTGCGCTATCCTTGGGGAGATATGTGCTGCTCTTTGTTTGGCTATCTAGCCTAGGGTTTGCTTCCGGAGGAATTCTCAGGTCAAGGTTAAGGTGCTCGGAGGGAGGCTTCGGCCTGTGGTTGGGTGACGAGGGTATCGTCAATGGTAAAAAGAGCACACCATCTCCTATATTCTAATATGTTATGGGCCCACACCCCTTCAGTCAGTCTAAAATGATGGAAGGAAACATAGCCGCTAGATATTGAGCTCGTTGAGGAACTGCCGCTAGGGTTACTAGCAGGAGCAGCTTCCAAAAGCACTACAGCTCGGGTTACCAATAGAAACAGTTGTAGAAACCCTAAACCTCTTGTTGAGGCACCTTAAAGTGACGAGATTGACCCAATCTCTGGATAGATCAGTGTGCCCTAGCCCAGCGCATCTCCTGGTACACTCAGAAGGCCAAGACGTGAAGTTTGGATTTCTGGTCAAATCTAGGGTTTGACCAAGTCAAGCAAGCCATGACAAACTCTATGAAGTCCGAGAACAAGTTAGATGGAGCTTCTAACTTCAGAGCATGGAAGACAAGGATTGACCTCATCCTTGCTAAGAATAAAGTGTTGGACATTGTGAAAGGAAAGATCGTGAAGCCAGAGTGTACAGAAGGAGAAGAGAAGGAACCACAGAACGTTGCAGCTATGGAGAAGTTCAAAGACGTTGACATCAATGCCATGAGTATCATAGTGGATTCCATAAAAGACCACTTGATACCCTAAATCTCACATCTTGACTCATCGAAGAAGATGTATGATGCCCTAACTAATCTCTTCTCAATCAGAAACATTGGACAAGTTATGAGTCTGAAGAATGAGCTCTGTGACATGAAGATGAATGACGACGACAACATAACATCATACTTTGTAAGGATCTCCCAGCTAAGAGATCAACTACAATCTATTGAAGAGAGTACTTCAGAAAAGGAATTGGTGAACATAGTACTCAATGGTCTTCCCAAGACATGGGATGCATTTGCCACAAGCATGAACACAAGGAAGGAGTACCCGACATTTGAAGAACTTTGGACTTTCTGTGCTCAAGAAGAATCAAGGAT
>ML779206.1:457974-478739 GCA_009831015.1 Picea engelmannii | reverse complement strand
TGACTTTTGGCACTTCATCTCCTAGGGTTAGGTTTTTGGATGTTTAGGGTTTTTGAAACTCCTGTTTATTGTAAAAAGGCCTTGAGAGCCTCATTGTAATCATCTTCTTGCAAATAAGCGCAACCATCACATCTCTTCTTAGAGATAAGCCACCACCATTCCAGCAAGCTTGTTTTCCGCTGCATTTTACAGTTTCAGCTTATTTCCTTATTGAATAGAAAACCAATTTTACTGTATCTCTGTTATTCTGTGTTAAGCATCTGGTAATAATCTATAGTCATTTCGTTCTGCTCATAAAATTCAGATCAGTGGTATCAGAGAAGTCTGCTCCTTGTCATCTTAATGCATGTCTACAACGAGGTCGGAGTACAAAGAGTTGGGTCTCGAGCTTGTTTCTCTTGAGGACAAAATCTCTCGCACACCCAAGTGACCTCTCATGGAAGGAGAAAAGAAAGATGACGGTACAAGAGATCCTTTCAAACTGTTGATTGAGGAAGCCCTCACGCAAAAGAGGAATGAGATGATGGATAATTCCGTGCAAATCCTTCGGCGACTACCAGCAAGAGACACATCTTCTTCGAGCAAAGGCACCTCCCCCTTCAAGATACAAATAAACTTTGATATTCCTATATTTGAAGGTCATATAGACACAGATGCTGTAGACAAGTGTTTGAATCTACTAGCAGGGTATTTTTCTGTCCATGACTTTTCGAATAGAGAAAAAATTACTTTTGCGCTCCTCAAAGCCGTTCCCCATGTCAAAGATTGGTGGGAAAATTTCTTTGAGCAAAAGGAAACAAAGGAACCCTCATTATTTACAGTCACAGCCACCTGGGAATCCTTCAGGGATGCTATTAAGGAACAATACTACCCTGTCAGAAGTTATGACGACTTGTATACCAAATGGACCACACTGCGGTAGGAAAGAGACCAATCAGTGCCAGATTTCACAAATATCTTCCATACCTTGTGCACCAAGTTGGGTATCAAAGATTTGGAGCGACATCTGGTGCTCAAGTATCGCGGTGCTCTGCATAGATACATCCAAACCGAAATGGAATTTCTGGACATCTCATTCTTGGGCACGGCCTACCGATATGCCTTCAAAATCTAGCATAAGCTCAAACAAAAGACGCAACAATTTGGGTTGGGGAACCCCTCACAAAAAAATCTAGGAAAGGGCGGCCCCAACCCACAGAACAAAGGACAGAGCAAAGATGGACAGTATCAGGACAACCAGTCCAAGCCGCAAGCAAATAAGGACACCAGAAAGACAAAGAAAGATACCGGGAAGTGGTGCGAATTACATAAGAGCCCTTGGCATAACACTGTTGATTGACGCTCAAAGTAGACGCTAGTGGCCGAAGTGAAAGCCTCTGAATTAGATGTAGGTTCTGCCTCTGAGTCAGAATCAGAAAGGGGAAGACAAATCATTGACACAGAACCCAGTGCCATCGTTGCTACCACCAAGCTCCAACATGGTGAACCAGACGAGCCAGAAGAAGGAGAGCACCTCTTCCATTCACAGATGTGGGTAAAATGCACCCCACTGCACTTCATCATTGATAGTGGTAGCCAAAAGAACGTCATCTCAGCAGAGGTCGTCAAGTGGCTAGCCCTTCCAACAACGCCGCACCCACAACCCTACACCATTAGATGGCTCCTCCAAGGAAGCAATCTCCGCATCAACCAACAGTGTTGATTGTCGTACGTCATCTAGCCCTTCAAAGATGAGGTATTGTGTGATGTTGCTCCTCTCAAAGTTTGTGATGTTCTTTTGGGCCAACCTTATTTATGGAAACTTCATGTTGTATATGAGTTTAGGCCTTCTAGTATTATTATTACTTTGAACATGAAATTGTACAGGATACCCGAGGCTATCCCACCTAGTGCTATTTCCTTGATCTCTGCTAAGCAATGCAGGAAGGTCATATCTCAGATGGGGAATTTTGTCTTCTTCATGATTTTCTCTCAGAATGAGAGAAAAATCACAACCACATCCAGGGTCTCTGCGACCGACCTCTCCACACAACAGAAACAAGTAGATAAAGTCGTGGAAGAATACTAAGATATCTTCTCCTCACCTACCAGGGTACATCTGCACTGCCAGGTCAAGCACCCCATTGATCTAACCCCGACACCACTTCCCAATGGGCCAGTCTATCGCCGCTCTCTGTTAGAGAATGAGGAGATCAAGCGACAGATCCAAGAATTGCTCCACAAGGGGCACATCTGTCCCATCTTATCACCTTGTGGGAGCCCAATTGTGCTGGTACAAAAGCAATATGGAACCTTGTGAATTTGCATTGATTATCAGGCTTTGAATAAAATCACAGTCAGAAACCGGTACCCGATTCCCCAAATCGACGACCTCCTTGATCAACTGATGGGGGCCAAATACTTTAGTAAGATTGATCTGAAGTCTGGCTACCACCAGGTCCCGATAGAACAGATAGATGTATGGAAGACCGCCTTCAAGTCAAAGGAAGTCCTTTTTGAATGGTTGGTCATGCCCTTTGGTCTGACAAATGCTCTAACCACTTTCATGAGGATGATGGATGATATCTTGCGACCATTCACCAATAATTTTGTAGTGGTGTATCTGGATGACATTCTCATTTACAGCAAGACTTGGGCCAAACACTTGCAGCATATTTAGCAGGTTCTGCACACCCTACGACAACACAAGCTATACGCCAACTTGGAAAAATGCTCCTTCGGCATGGACAGGGTCCACTACCTAGGCTACATCATTGATCAACATGGCGTACATGTGGATCCAGCCAAGATCCAAGTCATCTATGACTGGCCAACCCCAACCACACTCACTGAGCTTCAGAGCTTCTTGGGCCTTGCCAATTTCTACTGCAGGTTTGTGTAGGGATTCTCCCATATTGCATGGGCCCTCAGCTAAATAACCAGGGGTGGTGGTAAGGCAAAATTTGTGTGGGGTTAGATGCAACAACAAGCGTTCGATGATTTGAAGCAACACTTGTGCTCAGCCCCAATACTTTCACTACCAGACCTGCAACAACCCTTTGAGATTGAGACTGATGCTTCAAACTATGCTTTGGGTGCCATTCTCATGCAACACGACCACCCCATGGCCTATCATAGTGCGACACTATTATATGTTGTCCGTAAGTACCCTACTTACGACAAAGAAATGTACTCCTTTATGCAAGCCTGCCGCCAGTGGAGACATTACATTCTTGGGAGGGAGACAGTCATCCACACTGATCATAAGCCACTGTAGTTCATGCAGACACAAGGAAAATTGCAGAATGACCGCCATCAAAATTTATCCACATACTTGCAACAATTCCACCTCAACATCAAGTATAAAACCAGAAGCACCAACCGCGTCACTGATTGCCTTAGCAGACCACCAGTCATGACACTCACCACAGTGTTAGACTCGTGCGGCCATGATACCTCTGGATGGCCCCAACTCTATGAGACAGACCAAGACTTCGCCACCACCTACCAAATGTTGGGTGCAAAGGCAGTTGTTGATAATTTCCATCTTCAGGATGGGTTGTTGTGTCGTTTGGGCCATATATGTGTTCCATCAAGAGAGCGAGCAAAGATGATATGGGAAGCCCACTACAACCAGGTGGCAGGACACTTCATCGTCGAAAAAACAATGGCAATGCTACAAAAACATTTATGCTGGCCGAAACTTCGACAAGAGGTCAGGAAGTATATCAAGTCTTGCACTGTCTACGCTATTGCCAAACCAACCACTAAGAAACAGGGCCTGTACACCCCTCTTTCTACTTCTGACAGGCCATGAGAATCCATCTCAGTGGACTACATGTCAGGCCTCCCATCCACCAAGCGGGGAAATGACTGTGTTTTTGTGGTTGTTGATCGCTTTTCTAAGATGGCGATTCTAGTTTCTTGCAAGAAGAGAATCACAACAGAAGCCACTGCCAAGCTCTTCTTTGAACGAGTCTGGGTACATTTTGGAATCCCACAAACCATTGTCTCAGATCCAGACAGTCGATTTCTCAACACATTCTGGTCGAGCCTTTGGTTACTGCTGGACACCAAGCTCACCAAATCCACGACCTTCCACCCCCGGACAGGTGGCCAAACCGAGGTTGTAAATCGAATGATCGTGAATATCCTACGCATGTATAATTCCAAGCACCCTCGCACATGGGATGAGAGTCTTCCCTATGTCCAACATAGCTACAAACGAGCCTTGCATAACTCAACTGACCACAACCCCTTTCAGGTAGGGTTGGGATTCCAACCATTAGGTCCCATAGATGTTGCAATTCCCCTTGCAATCACCTCGACTAACTCCTCTCCTGCTCCAACTGAGGCTGACAAAGCCACTTGGTTCATTGAGAGGATCCAACACATCCACCAACAGGTTCAGGATATCCTACAAAAGTCCAATGACAAGTACAAGCAGCGCCATGATCAACATCATGTTCCACATAAGTTTCAAGTGGGCGACAAAGTTTGGTTGCACTTACAGAAATAATGCCTTAGAGGACCCCATCGGAAGCTTCGCCCACTCCATTATGGGCCGTACACCATCACCAAGGCTGTGGGGGATAATGCTTTTGCACTCAACATTCCTCCTTTCCTTGGCCTGCAACCAGTGTTCAACATGGACCTCCTTCGGCCTTATTTCCCACCATTATTGGACACCTCAGACGTAGCATAACAACTGACACCAACAGAGCTCAACCTCGACTACATACAACATGCATCTAGTGATCAGATTGTGGACACACATATCAAGGGCACTCGACAACAAAGGATCCATCTTTATTGAGTTGTCAAAGCAGGGCAGCTTCTGCACCAAGGCAAGTGGCTCACCCGGGGCCAAATTCAACAAAAAATTCCTCATCTGGTGGGGGAAATCAATGCAATGGAGACCATTACTTCCTAAGGATGGAGGATTGATCTAGGTGGATATCGGTGGCCACCCACCTTTTCTAGCTGGCTCAAAACAACTTTCTAGCAATTTTGATAATTTACTATTTTTAGTAGTTTTTCAGGTCCTGAACTTCCAGATCCATTTAGAGGCCCTAAACGACGTTTTTTGGGGTATGTTGCGGTTGCAAAATTTCAACATGAAATTTTTTGCAACTGTTGTAGTCCTCTGATAGATCTTTCCAATGGATATCATATGCCTAAACCAAAGATCGTATGAAAAAGTTACGACCCCGGAAAGTTGATGTACTGACTTACCCAAACGGGGCCCACATGCCTTTTGGCGCTTCATCTCCTAGGGTTAGGTTTTTGGAAGTTTAGAGTTTTTGAAACTCCTGTTTATTGTAAAAAGGCCTTGAGAGCCTCATTGTAATCATGTTCTTGCGAATGAGGGCAACCGTCACATCTCTTCTCAGAGATAAGCCACCACCATTCCAACAAGCTTGTTTTCCGCTGCATTTTATAGTTTCAGCTTATTTCCTTATTGAATAGAAAACTAGTTTTACTGTATCTCTGTTATTATGTGTTAAGCATCTGGTAATGATCTGTAGTCATTTTGTTCTGCTCATAAAATCCTGATCAATATATATATATATATATATATATATATATATATATATATATATATATATATTTCTTATTCCATCCATGGGTGCTTTCTACTTCTAAGTATGACGAAGATGTGTAATTCCTTCAATGTTTGATATGGAGTTGACACATGACCATAAATAAAATACAATGTACACGTCAATATAATATATATTGACGTGTGCATTGTATTTTATTTATGGCCATGTGTCAACTTGATATTAAACATTGAAGGAATTGCGCATCTCCGTCATACTTAGAAGTAGAAAGCACCCATGGATGGAATAAGAAATGTTTTACTTTCAATTACTTTATCTCTTTCTCTATATAAAGAAAGTTGATATAAAATTATTTTACTTAAGGTGGACATTGAAATATTTTATTTATGGTTGGACATTGAAATATCTCTTTCAATTGCTATAGAATTATTTTACTTAAGGTGGACATTGAAATATTTTATTTATGGTCGGACATTGAAATATCTCTTTCAATTGCAATATATATATATATATATATATATATATATATATATATATATAGTTGATATTGGAATATTTTAATTAACGTGTACATTGTATTTTATTTATGGCCATGTTTCAACTCCATATTAAGAATTGAAGGAATTACACATCAGAGCACCTATCGACGAAATAAGAAATCAATGTTTCCAAGTGATAATGTCCTCCTCAGTAACTATGAAGAGGTAAAACAACTACAAAAAGTGATGGGTGTTAAGTACATATCATATCATGCTTCTTCAAATTATAAATGTTGCAAGAATGACATCCATTAGAAATATCAAGACTACTACAACTTTGACTAGCAAAATTGTCTCATTACCTAAGAGGTAATGTCTTCAATGTTTCACTACCTAGAGAAAATCATACAACTCTTTTTCAAAAGGAAAAATACTCTCTCTCACTCTCTCTCCCTAGCTGAAGAATAATAAGGTAACTATGAAGGGGGGAGGAGGAGAGAAAAAAAATAAACAAAAGAGAGGAAGAATCTCAAGTGTTGAAAACAATGATTTTTTTGAAAGAAAAAATTTTGAACACCCATTTTTAGATAATCAACCATTTGAAATCAAAGAAATAAGGTTACTCATAGTAGTGAGAATTACATCAAATGAATTAATCTCAAGTATACTTATATATAAGAAAACATTTATTTCTTAAGTGTGGATGAAGCATTGTCTATTTTACCAATTGCTTTCATAATATCCGTGGTGCCTGGTTTGGGCAATGTTAACCCAAATATCCCTGTTTTTTCCTCAATAACACTGAATCCTATTGAATGGAACCAAGAATATATTTCATTGACAAATGGAAATCAAGGTGAGAAACCTAGAAGACTAATCATCGAAAATTCCTCATCTAAAAAGGAAGTAATAATATTATCTCGGTCAACTAGCTTGACCAACACATCAGGGTCCTCTTCTGTAATACATGATCCCATATCTCAATCTTCTAGATTCACAAGGACAAGTGGATCTTGTCATCACCAAGGAAGACAAATGGACTTCACAAGACAAATTGTCAATGTCAGGCAAGAACAACAAAGACAACATTCCAATCCTATTGTAGATAACATTGTACATACCTCCATCTTTCAACCACCCAACAAACCTTTTTCTGACTATAAATATTGCATAGAATATTCTAAACTAGAACAAAAAATGATTAGGCCATCTTTTCCAAGAGAGAAATACTCTACTAAAAGCCCCAAAAGAATGAATGATAGAGGATTTCCACCTAATAACACTTAGTTGAGAATTTATTTTTATAACATAATTGCATAAATGTAGTTCTTATCATACAAAACGGGTCAGGCTGAAAACTTACCTACAAAAAAAAACAATTGAATTATTCCAACTATCACATAGCTTGTCCACACCAAAATGTAGATGATATCGCTAGATATATTTTGATAATAAAAGAACACATCTATGAAATACATTCTGAGATAACTTTAAAGGGATAATCTTCTAAGAAAATTAGTACATATGATCTTATGTAAACCTGCATATCTATAATAGATTAGTTATAAGAAGCAATGCATGAAATTAAAGAGCATGTTATTGTTAAGTTTTGAGCTATTATTGTATTTCTTTTCAATTTACTAGATAACAATAACATAGGTAGGATCACTGAGAGAAACAAAATCACAAGATACACAACATTTATCCTGGGAAACCCTCACGGGGGAGAAAACCCAACAAAAACTTCCTTAATATAGATAGCCAATACAATGCCAAGACAATAAACCAAAACACTAGAGAATATCCAAAACTGAACAATGCACCTCTCTCTTCCTTCTTCTCCCAACTGCAACTACCAAACTTGCGCACTTGATGAGTGAATGAGTGAGTGAACAAATGAGGCGATGGCTTCCTTTATTTATACAAACTGGCAGGTGCTGGAAAGGTGTCTCTTCACTGGGCAAGGCCGACTTGTCTTATTAGTGGTTAAAACCACTTTAATTAGCCTGGGGACCGATTTCTCAATTTGCATAATATATTTAGGGTTTGACCAATCCACAAAAAGGGATTTGGTCAATTGCAATGCCCGACATGATCAATCCACAAAAGGGGATTGATCTAATGAATAATAACTCAATAATAAATAGAATACTCTTTGCAGTTACAATATTTCAACACTCCCCCTTAACAAGAAGGGTATTCTACAACATCATCAGGAGAGAGAGAGAGGGCAACAACATCAACAACATCTGGAACACTGATTAGCATATCTATAAATCATCGAAWKTTTTTCTCATCATCATCATTCATAGCATGGATTTGGAGTAGCATCATCATCCTCATCAACATGAGGCTAAAGTAACATCATCATCTTCTTTAGCTTGAGGCTAAAGTAATATCATCAACATATTTAGCGTGAGGCTAAATTAACATTATCATTTTCAACATTAAAGCTGAAATGACTTCATCATCATCTTCAGCAAGAAGTTGAAGTGGAATCATCATTATCATCTTCAACAAGAAGCTGAAGTGGCATCATCATCATCATCATCAACAAGAAGCTGAAGTGGCATCATCATTTGAATCAGCATGGATTAGTATAACACTGATACATCATCATCATCAATAACATCATGAAGCTGATACAACATCAACAACAATAGCATCATCAACATCACAACACGAAGGCTAGATCAACAGTATCATTACAACACGAAGGCTGGAGTATCAACATCATCACAACACGAAGGCTGGAGCCACATCAACATCAACACTAAGCTGGAAATCTTCAGCACAAGGCTGGAATCACAACAACATCAACACGAAGCTGACATCTCAACAACATTAGCACGAAGCTAGAAATATTCAATACGAGGTTGGAACCACATCAACATCAACACCAAGCTGGAAATCTTCAGCACGAGGCTGACATCAACAACATCAACACAAAGCTGGAAATATTCATCACTAGGCTGGCATCAACAACATCAACACGAAGTTGGAAATATTCAGCACGAGGCTGGCATCAACAACATCAACACGAAGATGGAAATCTTTAGCACGAGGCTAACATCAACAACATCAACACGAAGCTGGAAATATTCAGCACTAGGCTGGCATCAAAAACATCTTGTGGTACTCTGACAGATCCAAATGATCTTCCCAGGAATCAAAGTATTCCCTAGGATATAAAATCCTAATGGAGCTACCACTACTGAACAAAGCTAGCATATACATGCACAAGTACTCTGACAACCCATCCTTTCGTACCTTCGGGATCTGTCTAGGGATGATCAGTCCCCTAGGATATAAAATCCTAACTGAGCTACCCTCTATTGATCAAGATACCATATTATCATCAACACTACTCCTCCTTTCGAGGGAGTTCCTTTTAGAATATACCAAACTTGTCTCGAAAGTATTTAAAATTTACACGAGACAAAGGCTTGGTATAGAACCTTCTCATCTGTGCCATCATATTGGATCTTTATAGCTCCTCTCTACATCATATCATGAATTAAGTGATACTAGATCTCTATGTGCTTAGACTCATCATGGAACACATCATATTTATACAAATCTGGTTATCACATAGGATCACGGTGGCTTCCATATCTAGATCAAATAGATTTGTCAACAACATCCCAAGCGATATGGCTTCACAACTAGCGGAACATGCATCAATGTATTCCGATTCTGCCATGCTGGGAGCAATGTTGGATTGCTTCCTACTCTACCATGAGATCATGGCTGACCCCATAATCAAACAACATCCTGAAGTGATCTTTTTGTCAAAGACACTTCCATCTCAATTTGAATCAATATATCTATACAATCTGAAGTCATGATCTCTAGTATAACAGAGACCAAAATCCAACGTACCCTTAAGGTATCTCATCATATGTTTTGCAGTAAGAATGTGAACACATCTGGGTTCTACCAGATATTGACTCAGGACAAAACACATATCTGGCCTGGTATTCGTCAGATACATCAATGAACCAATAATCTGTCTATATAGAGTAGCATCAACCAATTCTGACGAGGTATCTACCAGGAGCTTCAACTTCGTTTCCATGGGTGTGTACATGGATTTACATTTCAACATGTCCAACCTTTATTTTAACTGCATACTTCCCTTGGTTAAGGAGGATCTTCTCTATGCTCTGCCAAACTTCAAGATGTAAGAGATAACACATTAGGTCTTCCATCAAACTTTGTAGTGATATTCTTCTACAATCTGTGATGAGATTTTCTTCATCTTGTCAAGAATACATCATCTACATATAGTAGCAACAATATAACTGGCTCATCAATCATAACCTTGAAGTAAAGGTTAGAATCAACTTTACTCTTGGTAAAGCCCAAGCTCTTTAGGAAACTGTCAATTTTTCCATATCAAGCTCTATGAACTTGCTTCAACATGTAAAGGTCCTTCTTCAACTTGCAAACCTGAGTCTTTTTGTCTTCAACTTGAAATCAAAATTTTCACATCACTTTGTACCAATCTGGTACACTTGCTCATCTGCAACTCAATCTGCACAATCATGTGCTAGCTCTATGTGCTTTCTGCAAAGCACTAGCTGTCTCACTGTTTGGGAGTATGTCCTCTACTCTCTCTATAACTATTCCTTCTTGAACTGGGACTCTGCAGCTGCAGCTTCTCTGAAGCTGAGAATGGTTGCTCCATTCTCACCGTGACTGCTGAAATATGAGGGTAACTCCTCTACTCCATCATGGCAACAACTTCATCTGTAACTGAGAGTGGCTCCATAACTGATACTGAAGTTAGCTCTTCTTCTTTCATGGAGGTAACTCTATCTTTTATCGTAGTCATGTCTCCATGACCCAACTAATGTAATGCACCAAGTTCCACTCAATTTTAAATAAGGGGATTGCTCCCCCTGCATCTCATACAATATATGAATCATGGTTGTTCTGGTTTTATTCATAAATACTGGAACTATTTCTTCAATTACTGGAGTAAGTGTCTCGTCATAGTCTTCTCCCTCTTTCTCGGAAAATCCTCTGGACACACATCAGGCTTTGTACATCTGCAACCTGCTTGCTATGTTTAAATCAATCTTGGAAGTCAATACTAACTTCTCTTCTAGTCTCACGGAAGAATCCATATCCTAGTCTTTCTGACTGGCTTCTTTCTCTGCTATTGGAACAAGGGAATCTTCTAGGAGATTTCATATCTCCTAGGAGTCTCTGAAGCTATGATATAGTCTTCTCACGACACCTGTCTCCCAGTCCTGGAACATGTCTCTTCATCTGATCCTTTTTTAGATCAGGCTAACTCTCGATTTCTTTTGAGTCTACAAGGGCTTCATCATCTCTTATGGGGTATACTTGGTGTTGAATACCAAGTCTAAATATGAAAGGATGAGTCAAACTTCAAATGAGTTCTGCTTCCCATCAAGGTGGCTTCATTATCCTTTGACCAAGTCTGGTGTGAATTCTAATGTTTGGTCATAGTCAATCTCCATATGAGATACTTTGGATCTCAAAAATAACTTCTTCTTCATCTTCTATGGTACATGAATGCATATGGTCATGTACATAGTCTTTTTCATGTCTCATATCATCTATTGCATTATGTAATCTTCACTATAGCTTCCTCAGGGTTATCACCAGTGACCTGAAACAAGGTCAACAAAACAACAAGCAATAATAATACTCTTTTGATAATAGTAACAAAATAATAGCATGAATAATAGTCACAATAGCTCATTTAGAGCTATCACTTGTGACCTGCCTGAAACGAAGATCAAAAGTAAGAAATACAATACAAAATGAGATCAACACTCTTCTAGTGTTGTGATCAAACATTCATCCATAGTAACCTGGAACCAACACAAGAAGTTTCTCCTAGAGGAGATGTTAGTTGTATCTAGAACCTGGAGCCTTGTCCTCAAGAATGAGTGTGTTGCTTTTCTTCCAAGTATCCTTCACTCAAGATGATGAGTGATTTCTTCAACCTATCTTCTGTACTAAGACAATATGCTATCTTGACAGAAAGCTGGGTTAGAGGATAAAATCTATGATCTCAACTTTAATCAATCTAATACTTTGACCTTAATTTTGACCAAAGGTTAGTATGATGGCCATAGCTTCAACATGCAACCTAGATCAAAATAATGTCATAACAAATAGATGCATATTAGAATAATCAAACCTGGGTTGCATTATTCCTCTGAATGTGTTGGATCTTGAGATTTTTCTGGATCTATGGTAATAGATCCCTTCTCTTGCAAATACCCTTTAAGTCTTAACAATTTAAACATATGTGAATACATACCTCTGATAGTATTTGCAAGTATTGACACCATATGGTAGCAACAATAATAATTACCAACTCTTAAAAACTTCAAGGGTGACTGCAATTGGTACTGCAGTTGATACTTGAACCGATACTTCAACTGCAATTGATACTGCAACTGATTCTGAAACTGCAAATGCAACTGCAACTTAGGGTTTTATGAGGAAACCCTAATTTTTCAAACTTCAAATTTTGAAATTCTGATCTAGGGGCTAGATGCGCTGAGTTGAGGCGAGTAATCTGGTGCAGTCAGATTTCTGAAAAATCCAAATTTTACCCCTTGAAACTGAGCTTGCAGAAATATGAACTAGTACTTTTGGTACTGGTTATGGTTTCCTGGTTTTCTAGTACTTCTGATTTTCTGATACTTCTGGTTTTCTGGTTTTCTAGTACTTTTGGTTTTCTGGTACCAGTGAAAACTAGGGTTTCATTTTCCGGGAGTTCTATCCACTAAAAAGGTGCGCTAAGATGCCAAAAGCTTCACTAGGTTAGGGCACACTTTTCTAGATGGGTTTTAGGAAAAAATTCCTCTTCAACAAAAACCCTAATTTTCTTATACAACAACAATGATGTTTTTCTTTATCTAGTGAAAGATTCTTTCTTCATCTCAGCTTTGATACCATGTTAATTTTTGAGCTATTATTAGATTTATTTTCAATTTACTAGATAACAATAACATAGGTAGGATCATTGAGAGAAACACAATCAAAAGATACACAAAATTTATCTTGGGAAACCCTCATGGGGGAGAAAACCCAACAAAAACTTCCTTAATATAGATAGCCAATACAATTCCAAGACAATAAAACAAAACACTAGAGAATATCCAAAACTGAGAAATGCACCTCTCTCTTCGTTCTTCTCCCATCTACAACTACCAAACTTGCACACTTGATGAGTGCATGATTGAATGACCAAATGAGGCACTGGATTCCTTTATTTATACAAACTGGCAAGTGCTGGAAAGGTGTCTCTTCACTGGGCATGGACGACTTGTCTTCTTAGTGGTTAAAACCACTTTAATTAGCCTGGGGGGCGACTTCTCAATTTGCATAATATTTTTAGGGTCTGACCAATCTACAAAAGGGTATTTGGTCAATTAAAATGTCTGACATGATCAATCCACAAAAGGGGATTGATCTAATGAATAATAACTCAATAATAAATAAAATACTCTTTGCATTTACAATATTTCAACAATTATTCCTCCTCCTCTAGTACGATTTGAGTACAAATATTCTAAACATGGTTCGAGTAAAATATAGAAAAATAAATAAAAATAGCTTGTTTTGAAGGTTGTAAATATAAAGGAAGAGGAGGATTATCTTGAATCCCTCCATAGAAATATAAAAATTCAAAAATCTCAAAAAGTAGTTTCAAAACTATAAGAAAAATGGAATGAGATTAAATCTCAGATCCCTACTGTTAATATGGTAAAAAAGGAGGATCAATATAGTCATAAGATGCATGAATAATAATACATGAATTTAAATTTTAACAACCCTTTGTCCACATCTTCTTCAAATCAATATAAACCTCCTACGAGTGCATCGGTCACATATAAAAGTCCCATTATTTCTACTCTTTTTTATGTTGGCCCTATTTTTGACTTAAACTGCAAATCTATTGCTGACATCATGAAAGCCTTGGATGCTTGGGAAGGTTGGGTAAAGACACAAAGAGCTTTGTCTAAAAATCAACTCACATTTAGTGAACTACCAACAAGAATCACTTGGGGAGTTATAGGAAATTTGGCACACTAGTGTTGAAGTTTTGCAAATTTGGGCAGTCATTCAACACACAGAAGTACAAGAAGACCTATCTGACCATTAAAGAATCCCTAGGAAGGAATTGAAGACCTAGGAAGAGAAGTCGACCCCACCAGTAAAATATAGAAAATACAAAAGTAAATATGAAGACCCAGAATGAGAAGTCGTCCCCACAGAAAAAGACAGGCGCATGGATTAGTATAAATATAGGTTGGATCATTTCATTTGGACAGAAAAATACCTCTTCTTATGTAGTGCACACTAGGCAGTTGTCAATTGGAGTTGTGGTAATTTTTTTTATATCTTGGAGTTTGTTTATCTTGGTGAGTGTGCGACACTTAGAGAGGTACTAGACTTAGAGAAGCTCTCTCTTGGTTATATTTGTCTATTGTGGTGAGACGCTAGCTCTTGGAGACGTTAGGCTTGGGGAGGAAATTCCCCATATGGTATTTTGATCTGATGATGGTGATTTACTCATAATATATTGGATTGAATTATTTTATAATAAAGGTTGTCAGGTTTTCTCCCAGGGTTGGGTTTCCCAGGATAAATTCTTGTGTTCTTGTGTGTCTACTATCCATGTTTAATGTTTCTATATCTTGTTATTTTCACTGCATTGTTATAGTTCATATTTTCAGTGTATAGTTTTTTTTATGATAACTGTGATATGAAATTAAATCTTGTTTTGAAATCATAAGGCAATAACTATCAAGATCTGAGAATAAAAAAAAATCAAATTGGTATCCGAGATTTTCTGAAATATTGCCACTACACAGTTTTCTATTAAGACCTGAACTTGTCAAGCTCGTTGAGCACTTGTCGAAAAGTTATTGGATCTAAATCCACCACTGATCAAATCACCTTTATCTAGTGTTTTCACTGCACCTCTCAGATTTCATTTTGGTGAAAGTTGAAGTTTCACCCTAAAAACTGACTACGATAGTTGCAACAACATTATGTAAAGATCGATGAGAAAATTATTGAGCCGAGCTTGGAAGAATTTTAGCATAGACCAACTCGCCTTGCCCTAGTTCACCGACTACACTTCTCATAATGACAATCCATCAAAGTTGAAATTTTAGCATTTCAAGCTTATTGACATTTTTTAAGTCGTTGAACATTCTGATTTAGATTTCTGACTTCTTCTTGTTGAGATGATGTACTATCTCATATTAGAAGACAAGCGTGATAGTGCTACAAATTTCGGAGGTATGCACTTGTATATATTTCCAAGTTATATCATTTAGCATATTATGAGGGTGTTTGCAGGGAATGTACAAGGGACCTTGTCCAAGAAACGACCCAAAGGGATCTGGGACCTAGTGGAATAGTGCACCCTCCCTAGTAGTTAAGACTCCAAGTTCCAAGTTTGATTGATGTATTATGATTTTTTTTTCAAAGTATATCAGGTTTAATATTTTTTTCATATCAAGAGAATATTGTAGCTATGACAAGAACCTTTAGAGGGTTATTACTGTTAGGTACTACTGTTATATCACAAGAACTAAAATCCAATGTTTTGTAGTACTTAAACATTGTTATGATCATTATGTAAAATGCACACTGTTTAGTACTAATGATGCAAGATGAAATTGATCTATTTTAGGAGATGTTCTTGGTTGTTGTCTTGTTCCCAAGCAGATTATCTTGTAAATTTCATGGAGGTTACCAAGGGGATGTTCTTGTTTTTTTCTTGTTCTGGGCAGGTTACTGTGGAAGAATGATTGGTCACAACACTAAAAAAATGTTGTTCATGTTTTTCTTTTGTTCTTGTTCTAGACATGTCACATGTGATAGCTCTGAGAGGGAGTTATAGTGACGATTATTCTCGTTTTTGTTTTTTTTATTGTTCCTATTTCTTATCATAAGATGTTGTTCTTGTCTACTATTCTCCCTTGTTATTGCTCTTGTTTCAGGCTAGTCATAGGTGATAGCTCTGAGAGGGTGTTATAGTGATGGTTGCAGAAGGCAACATATTAGATGGTCTCTTGGTTGAGACATGGAGCATACTATCCAAACATAGAGTTGTGTACATGACATATACATCCATGTACTAAAGGTGAAGATGATGAAGTTAGAACCTTCTGGAAGAAGGATACTTTTGTGGGATATAGAGTCTCTCATATGGAGATTGATAGTGAGGAGCAGAAGGCTCCGAAGGATGAACGTACAATTTTCCATCCTTCATACTATCAGGAGGAGTCAATAGAGCCAGCCGAGCCATTCTACCTAGAGATGTTGTAGTGACCAGGAAGAGGCCATCATGATTTCGTGATACTTTGCAAGATGTAGAGAGGAATCCAACTCTCAGTGACACTTTTAGGGAAATCAAACTACCTTCGAGGTTCTTGAGTTATATGACACCAATCAGTCACATCATTTATTCCAAACCTTCCAGTTATGAGGAGGAGAAGGTGGCTCCACCATTAGTGAGGAAGATGGCCCTGCCAAGTACCATATCAAAGGGAGTCAACCCTCAGATTCATTAAGGAGGAGAAACCTCCTAGGACAATTCATTAGATATCAAATTTCATAGGAGGTTAGCAGATGAAAAAAGAGCAGATGGCTCCAAAAATTGTACAGACTCAAAGGGAGTCATGTTTCATAGGGAGCATGGTACTCCAAGATCGATGGATACTTGATGAGATTGGTTTTAACCAAGAATGATGTAGATTTCAATCCTTATCACAAGGTTGTTGATGGTGATCCATTGATCTTGGTGCTCATGATCTAAAGCAGAGTGGCTCATTGTCATGTGCAAGAGGGAGTCGACCTCAAAAGTTCGAGGAGGAGGATATTGGCCATATGTACTATTTCTCGGGATTAGAGGTGTGTATGAGATCAGATGAGATATTCCTCAGTTGAGTGATTCTAATTTAGATTTAGATTTGGTGGATTCCACTATGTATAAGTAGTTGATTGGATCCTTGAAGTACCTAGTTAACACCAGGCCGAATATTTGCTTTGCAGTAAGCACCTTGAGATAGTTTATGGTAGAGTGAGACACTACCATTGGGTTGCAACAAAGCATGTGTTGAATTACTTGCATGGTACAGTTGGATATGGCCTCATATATGTCTCAGGTGGTGAAGTGAAGCTGCATAGATATACATATTATAACTGGGCATGGTGTGTAGTAGAAAGATTGGGCACCTTGGGGTGTTTAGCTTGGGATCCGTTACAATTTCAAGAAATCAAGTATCTGTAACACTCAGTAAAACAAAGACACAATATATCACATCCAATGTCACAAGTCGTGAAGTAGTGTGGATTCAGAAGATTCTTGCTGGACTTCATTCGAGACATGATGCAGAAGGGAGCAGTGAAGCTCTAGTACATATCGATAGATGAAGAGATTGAAAATCATCTGAGACATGATACACAATGGAGCAATGAAGCTCTAGTATAGAGAGACTTGCTTGGCATGATGCAAAATTTCTCTCTCACTAAGAGGGAGTGTTGATGTTTTGGGAAACACTGAGCATACATTCTACACCAATGGCCATGTGACTTGGCTAAGGAGAATGGCCTAGGCATAGTATTTATCCTTGATCATGTGATTTGACAAGGACCGACAAAGACTCAGGGTGATGATGCTTCTCCAAATGGTAGTATCAAGTTGACATTCTACTCAGATGGCCATGTGACTTGGCTAAGGAGAATGCCAAGAACTCTCCTCAGATGGCCATGTGACTTGGATAAGGAGAATGGTACATTCTTCTCATATAGCCATGTGACTTGGCTAAGAAGAATGACCTAGGAATAATCTTTATCCTTGATCATGTGAATTGACATGGTCCGACAAAGACTCGAGGTACATATGCATCGGACAAACATTCTCCTCCAATGTCCAAGTAACTTGGCTAAGGAGAATGGTCTAGGACATTAATGTTCTCCATGTATTAACATCGAGCAGACATTATCCTCCGATGGCCATGTGACTTGGCTAAGGAGAATGGCCTAGGGTGTT
The DNA here is from genome assembly GCA_009831015.1 of Picea engelmannii. Classification (NCBI taxonomy): domain Eukaryota; kingdom Viridiplantae; phylum Streptophyta; class Pinopsida; order Pinales; family Pinaceae; genus Picea; species Picea engelmannii. The sequence goes on along the minus strand of ML779206.1, from coordinate 460,653 downwards.
GATGTTCTCTGTCTATTAGCATCGTGCATACGATGTCCATCTGACTTGGCTAAGGAGAATGGCCCAGGTGTGGTCTCTATCCTTGATCATGTGACTTGAAAAGGACCATTGGAGACCCGAGGTGCTATGTGGGAGAATCGTACATTGACCAAGTGATATGTGGGAGAAGTATACATCAACCGGGTGCATGCCAGAGAAGACTACATCAACCAAGATCAAGGACAACCTTTCTATGACAGAATAAATCCAAGTATGGAGAATATCTCCCTCATTGAGAGGGAGTGTTGAAGTTTTGTAACTTCAAGTAGTCATTCTCCACAAGGAAGTACAACAAGACCTATCTGACCATTAAAGAAGCCCCAGGAAAAAATTGAATATCCAGGAAGAAATTGAAGACCGAGGAAGAGAAGTCAGCCCCACCAGTAAAAGACAAAAAATAATAAATTAAATTTGAATCCCTAGAGTAAAAACTCAACCCCATAGAAAAAGACAGTCGCCTGGATTAGTATAAATACAGACTGGATCATTTCATTTGGATAGACATACATCTCTCCTTTTGCAGTGCACACTAGGAAGTTGTGAGTTGCAGTTGTGGTAATTTATTTATATCTTGGAGTTTGGTTATCTTGGTGAGTGTGCCACACTTGGAGAGGCGCTAGAGTTGGAGAATCTCTCTCTCTTGGTTATATTTTGTCTATTATAGTGAGATTCTAGCTCTTGGAGGCACTAGGCTTGGGGAGGACATTCTCTGTATGGTATTTTGATCTGATGATGGTGACGTACTGGTAATATATTGGAATGAATTATTATATAAGAAAGGTTGATGGGTTTTCTCCCAAGGTTGGGTTTACCAGGATAAATTCTTGTGTTCTTGTGTCTAGTATGCATGGTTAATGTTTCTAGATCTTGTTATTTCCACTCATTTTTATAGTTGAGATTTTCAGTGTATAGTTATTATATGATAATTATGATATGAAAGTGAATCCTGTTTTGAAATCATAAGGCAATAACTATCAAGATCTCAGAATCAGAAAAATCAACAACTGGTGGGCACAATTGCAACAAGTAGAAAGAGATGTCATCATCAAAGGTGACAACCCTATGGAAGACCTATTTTATGGAAATATATCTGATACAAGTAAGTGATATTCTGATTTATTTTTGTCCCAAATATTATGTGATCTGTCACTTTGAAATGAATACAATTGCACACTGAAACATCTCTTGTATAGAACAAATGATGCCTCTAATATCGTTTATAAAAGCTACTATATTACATTCCGACCAAGAATTATTCCAGAGTTAGTCAAGAAAATGCTTGAAGACCAGAACAAGGATCCAAAGGATTTTTCACTTATTGGATTGCATGCATAAGTAGAAAAGGTCAACATGGATGCATGTGTAAAGTATATCCAAATAGCGTAAGTTGCAATCCATGCTTGTTTCTCAACCTCTTTGCGACTAGTTTAGAGAAACATTTGATTTTGGTTATTCTAAAAAGAACAAAAGGAGGCTTATCAAATCTACAAATTGTTATTGTTCTAAAGAAACCAAGAATTCTAGTTTCAAGATATATTCAAAACCTTTCAGGAATCAAAAGAGAAGGATGTCTTTCAAAAGACGATCCTATGCTAGAAATTCTAGTAAATGCTACATTTGTCATCAATCTAGACATTGGGTAAATAAATGTCATTCTAAAAACAACAAGAAAGGAATGAATATTCTTGAACAATTTTCAATTCTTTGGACTTGAATAATTGGGATTAGTGTTCTAACTCTGATTTAGATGTTGTATATTCTCTTTAATACTCCTCCTCTGATACTTCTCTACCTTGTTCTCTATGTCCCTTTGCATCTAATTCTTCTGATTTTGACTTAGAATTAGATTATCTTTGCTTAAACATGTTTTTTGCTACTTCCTCTCAAATTAAATCTTCCCTCGAAGACCTCCATTTTCATCTTTCCCAAACTCTTTCCTAGTATATCCACATCTAACACAATCTCCTCTCTTGCATAACACCCCTTCATAACCAGTCACACCATGAAAGTGTGGTGAATACTTTCTCCCCTTTAGTCCATCTATCTCTCCTCCTTCCCCTTGAAAATCCATCAACTACATTAATTACATAGACACTAAGATCATCAATATATCAACGTGATTACTTTATTATCTTAATATTATCACATTGATTAATTAGTTTCAGCATATGTTTCTTAGTAACTACAATTTTCCCACTATTAATCAATTATAAATTTAATCAATTATAAATTTAGTGATGGGTCATTAAATATGGTTTGTAATCAATAGAATTGAATTTTATGTTGTATATGTACACATAATTAATATCATTTAATTATCTAATTGTATTATATAAATTTGTGACTGGTTTACAATTTTAACATATCCATAATCACGTGGGATTCACTAATAAACCTATACCATATCATGTGGGTTCATATCAAGGGTTTAAAAAAACTAGTTATTATCTTTTCTTCACACATATCTTCAGAGATTTTAATACTTTGGTTGATCAATTATCAAAAGAATCATTATTGACGTAGGGAGGGACTCTTACTAACAATAAATTATATACCTATACCATATCATGTGAGTTCATATTAGGGGTTTAAAAATACTAATTATGATCTTTTCTTCACACATCTTCAAAGATTTTAATA
>ML779206.1:424978-435588 GCA_009831015.1 Picea engelmannii | reverse complement strand
GGATGACAAACCTCCTTCGAATCCCAAGGAAAGAAAATCAGTCAATGAATAAAGGACCGGTGGTTGAATCACCAACCACCCCCATGAATGGAAACATGGGCTGTCAGTTTGAAGTACCACAGGGACCTGCAGACCTGAGCTTCCTTCTGACATAAGGAACAAGATAGGTCGGCAAAACCTCCCAAGGTAAGAGGGACACACACATGGGAGAGGAGACACGGGAAGAAACAGGGAGAAGAAGAGAGTAAGATCGTAGGGGAGATGTGCAGATCTCTCCAGTGAGTCACGAGATGAAGGCCTCGAGCTTGATGCCGAGGGGCATATGAGAAACCTTGCCGAGGCCATCACCGAGAGAGAAATCTCTGAGTTACAGAGAACATGATCCAAGCAGAAGAAAAAAAAGAGAGAGAAACCTCGAGAACTATGAGAATTCCCTAGTGATATCATGGCTTGGCACGGGGGTGGCCAGAGTGCTAAGATTGAATGCCTCTGAGCCTATGGTCGGGTGCAAGGATGAACACCCACAGTCAGTTGGTTGGCGACAACCTGTAATAGATAAGTGATTTCTTACCCTGTGTAATTTATCTGTAACTGTGTATGAATTGGCTATACTGTGTATGTTGCAGGAATCGAGCATCTTTCTTAATGGATATACTGTATCCCCCCTATTTCTGCTTGATTGTATAATTAGGCCAGTAAGAAAGCATATGGTTAGGATAGGTTTTATACTAGTAAATACTTGTGTCCTATGGTGGCATAAGCCCGAGTCACGAACTGTGCGTTCGTCGACTGTGGACACAGTTTCATGTACGCATGTAAACCTTCCTAATCCTTTTGTGTCCCTTGGAGGATGAAGCCTATTAAGCTCAGGAGAGGTAGTGTAGATATGCATAGGCTCTCTGCAAGGCAAACCGAACCCAGAACCCCTTGATGAAGGAGCACAATAGTTGTGCTAAAGAATCTTCTAAGAGTCAAGTCCAGGAGAAAGAGTGCAAAGCTCTCAAGTCCTTCATAGCTAATGAAGCTCAGGAAGGATAGCGAGTTTCAAATACCAAAAGAGAGTACCCTTTCATTTTCTAGATGCACGGATGAGATCCTTTCAGAGGATCCGAGGTTTGTCATGATCGTTAGATTGGAGGAAGGAACATAGGCGTTAATGCCTCGACCCCTTTTAGCCTTCACAAGTAGCGAAGGAATTGGGACCGTAGATCCAAATATCCATGGGAGTTACCTGGACTGTCCATCGGAGGGACATGTGGTTGCCGGTCAGCATTTCGAAACCTAGGAAACTAAAGGGAAAGACCCCTTGTCTTCACAAGTCGCGAAATCCCAGTATACGAAACCTCGAATCGGTTTAGTGTGAATAAGTTTGAGAAAGCCGCGATTTGATCACAATCGTTGATCATCCCGAAAATATCACAATGGTTGATCATGGATAAAGGTCGCAGCTGTCCATCGGAGGGACACGTGGCTGCCGGTCGACATTTCGGCGTTTCGACACCCGGGAAACCAAAGGGCAAGACATCTCGTCTTCGCAAGTCATGAAATCCCGATACCCTGAACCTCGATGCGATCTGTGGTAGAAAGGAGGAGTCCTGAAAGGATCTGGACCATCCATCGGAGGAGACGTGTGGTGAGCAGTCAGAGTTCGGGGAAAGCTTCGAAATCCCGTGAGCCGTTGGATCTCGTACAAGGACTCGCGTATTGGGTTTCGGGGTTTGAAGAGTCGAAAGACTTGACTCTCTTGCATTTCTAACTCCCAGTTAGCGAAATCTTGATACGGTCAGGGGAAGATTCACAGCTGTCGATCTTAGCAAAGGTAAGATTTCAGGTTTCGGGGTTTGAAGAGTCGAAAGACTTGACTCTCCTGCATCGCTGAGTCGCGAAATGCCAAAAGGCACCTCTTGGCTTGGCCTATGGTCATAACCAACGATCACATGGAGGTGGATAAGGGGAAAGATAGGCCCCTGTAGGAATTCCGGGATTCTGTTCCTCGAAGAAAAGAAGCAAAAATTTTAGTTTGTCGTAGTGGGTATGTGACAATATACCATATCCAAACTCGCTCAAGGCATGGACTGCGTCAACTTTCACCACCCATCTTGGATATGAACCATCTAGACTTGTTCTTTGCAAAAGGGTGGCTAGCATGGAACTTCAGATTAGAGAAAGACACCTTTGTTATTCTCTTAGGACACTAATGCTATGGAACCCAAGACCTCTTTCTGAAACGTTGGACCCTTGAGTTCAATACCTCCACAACTCGTAAGAAAATCACCCCAATTTGGGTCAGGCTTCCTGGTTTTCCTATCTCCTACCAGACGTAAGAGATATTTCAAAAGATTGGCATCGCCTTGGGGAATTTAAATGAAGCAAATATTTCATATAAGGAAATAGGATATATGGCCATGGCACACATTTTGGTTGGACTCAAATTAGCAAATGGGCTTGCATATTGCAGCTCCATTCAACACCATGGCCACACTTTCACTCAGGAATTCAATTATTCAAAGGAATTCCATTTAGATGTGGTGGATGCCATGTTTAGAGGCACTTGGCAAAGGATTGCCCCCTGCAAGTGAAAAAATTAAAATGGGTCAATAAATCTTCCTCAGATCCGTAGGGGACCACTATCCCCTACTCGACTTCATCAACTACTCATTTAGCGGAAGCAAGGACCTCAACCCTAGTTCCGGATCAAGCTCCTCTAATCGAATTTCATCATGCTCCCCCTTTCTCGGCGCCGACAACTTTCTCAATTAGGATTCTCTCTCCTCCTTCAAACTCTCTTCCTCCCTCTTCTTTTTTTTCAAAGGACCTTCATGGATCCCCATCACTCTCTCCTCCCCAATTACCCTTATAAATTTATTTCTTGGCAGGGCTCTCGGGCATCTCTAGCCTTGCCTCGGTCCCACTCATCTCTCTCCTGCCCCCTATCGTTTTCGAAGGCCCCCATTCCCCCTATCCTTCCCTCACTTCTTTGGTCCCCTACTCCCCCCCTTCACCTTCCCCTCACACTCTACATTCCCTCCCCCCTCTCCGCTGCTTCCTCCACAAAAATGTAACCTTAGATCCCGTGTTCGTGATCCAAAAGAGCCCCCCATTGGAGTTCAAGGTGGTCTCTACACTTTTTTGGATCCTGATAAAAAACCTTTGAATGGAGGAAGAAATTCTTATATATCTCTTGCTTAGAATCAAGCACAATTATAAGTTCACTCTAGGAAACCAAAATCTCTTTTTGGTGCTCCTAGAGAATCGACCCCTGCACAAGGCCCTTAATGATTTTTATCTCACAGAATTGTAGGGGGCTGTCCAACCACACAAAAATAATGGCCATCTGGAGGCTGATTGAAATCCACAAACCCAACCTCATTGTTCTTCAAGAAACAATGATGGAATATGATGCAGTGGTCAAATTATTCTCTTCCTCCCTTTCGGGATGGAACTTCATAGGATTGGATGCTTTAGGGAAATCATGAGGTCTCCTCATAGGTCAGAGATCTGACCCGTTACAACTCACAAACNAAGAAACAATGATGGAATATGATGCAGTGGTCAAATTATTCTCTTCCTCCCTTTCGGGATGGAACTTCATAGGATTGGATGCTTTAGGGAAATCATGAGGTCTCCTCATAGGTCAGAGATCTGACCCGTTACAACTCACAAACTCATGGGCCATGGAGGATGTATTGTGCACTCACTTCTTCTACCCCTTTCATAATCTCACCTTTCTCTTCCTCAACACTTACGACCCATATTTATACAGGAAAAAAATTTGGGACAAACTTTTTCCCTCTCCTTTTGTTTCTTCCGGAAGTATCATCCTGGGGGGAGACCTAAAATTTACTCTTGGTTCTTGTAAAATTTGGGGTTCCTCAGCACAAGTGGGCCCTCTTTTTGGTTACTTCATAAAAAACCTAGAGGATTCTAGACTAATTGACCCTCTCCCTCCCAAGTTGTCTCCCACCTGACGCAACATGAGAACTGGAGATGCTCGTATCACAAAACAACTTGACCGTTTTCTAATTTCATAATCATTTTTGCAATAAATTTTTCACTTTCTCGAATGGGTCTCCTATGGTGGCATCTATGATCACTCCCATATTCTCTTTTAAATGGATCCTGATCCAATTAAACCTCCTTGCCCCTTCAAATTCAATTCCACTTGGTTAGAGGACCCAAGATTTTTGGATCTTTTCAAAAACACTTGGACTCCTCTAAATGAAAATCTCCATGAAGCTCCCCCTATTCAATTCATAGAAAACATCAAAAGAGTCAAGAAGGAAATGATTGCATGGATAAATTAAAAAAAAATCAAAGAAAACCAACCTCTTATGGAAATAGAGCAACAATTCAAAGAATGGATGCAGGAAGAGATGGATACAAACTTTTATGAAGAATAAAAATACAAAATCCTCTTGCTGGAGAAGAAGAAGAATGGACTTTTTATCTCCAGAGAAAAATAATGGAAATTAAAAAGCAGAGCTCTTTGGCTCCAAGATGGCGATGACAACACAAAGTTCTTCCACAATATGGCCAACGGTAGGAAATTAAAAAACACAATATAGGCCAAAAAATGAATTGATGGGTCAATGGCTACAAGTTTTGAAGACATTGCAACTATAGGCACCTCCCATTTCCAAAATGTATTTAAGGCAGATTAGATATCAACAATTGAATCCATATTAAAGGTTGCAAGTCTTTTCCCCATATTTGCGGATCAAGAACAAAATGACTCCCTAATGGTAAAAGTCACACAAGAAGGGCTCCAAAAGACTTTGTGCAACTTCTAGAAGGACAAAATCCCGAGGTCGGACGAGCTTCCAATAGAATTCTACTCAGGAACTTTTGATATTCTTGGTGATGATCTCCTCAAAACCATAGAATATTCCCACACCATTGGCCAAGTCTTAGCCCCCTTCAATTTTGCTTTCATTTCTCTCATTCCGAAGATATACAATCCACAATCCTTTGATAATTTTCTCCCCATCTCTCTATGCAACAACATTTACAAAATTGTCACGAAAATCATAGAAAACCACTTAAAGAAGATCCTTGCTGATAATATTTCAGGGGAGCAATTTGGGTTCTTAAGAGGAAGACAAATACATCAAGACATAGGGATATCTCAAGAAGGTGTACACTCAATACATTCTGGAAGGCAAAAGGCTATCGCCTACAAATTTGACCTACCAAAACTTTTGATTGCATTAGTTGGCTTTACATCAGGTTAAACATAGTTACCGACTTAATGAGAACTGTGACCTCAAAACGAGAACTCTGGCCCAAAAAACCCATAATTTTTCATAAAAAACATCAATATCAACCCCCAAATCAAATAGTGGTGCTACCGGTAGCACCATTTTTTTAAATGGGGTCAAAATTACAACATTTTTCAAACATGACCTTCAAAACTTAGATAGTAGCTTAGAAAAACCTTAAAATCAACACCTAAAAAAATATGTTTTTGATTTTTTTTTCTTCTTTTAAAAACGTTAAAATTTGAGATCATTTGAAATTGTATTTTTATCACTTGGTACCATTAAAACCAAAACCTCAAAATCGACCATCAAATTGAAAAGTATTTCTACCGGTAGCACCCATTCTAAAATTAGGGTATGAAAATGATACATTTTTATAATGTGGTAAAATAACTCATCATTACTCTAAACAAAATCATAAAATCAACCCTTAAATGTTTACTTTTTAAATCTTATTATCACACAAAGAACAAGGTAATACATAATGCCATGAAAATATCACAATATACTTTAAAAATTCAACGTCACTTTTTAATAATTTTTTTTACTTATAATAATAAAAAAAACAAATACAAGTTACATTGAATGAAACATAAATAATTTCTTAAAAGTATCGTTATATTGTCCATATTCACAACATATGAGCTAAGAAATTTTATTATATTATCCATAATAAAAAAAATATCATTCATAAAACATAACAAAAGATTCATAACTTCATGTAATATCATATGTAAGTTCAATGCTCATTTCTAGTTACCATACAAACATCATATGGATAAAAAATGCATAAAATGATTCATACACTTATTCGTATTGACTCATGGTTTCTGAAATACCACCGGAGTCTACATTTTCTTTAGATGAATGATTGGATGAAGATGTAGATGATCCATACTCTTCTCTATTATTGATGAATGAACCATCTGAGTCTACATGCATGCACAACATTTCAGATGTTAAATGCCTTTTAGATCTACGACTAGGTTCAACAGACTTCCATCTTGCATTTATTTCTTATGGTGGAAACATTTTGATAATCTTTGTTGTCTTGGAGCAAAGAGTTCCTCTCTTTGTCAAATTGAAGTCATAAACAAGTATGTTAACATTGTCTAATTTTAAGAGGTCAGTGCGATGATGAGTTGTATTTTGACCCTTTCTTTTTCTCTTTCTATTGATATGTTTCTCAACCACCATCTCTAGCTTGTACACACCATTGAATGGGTGTGTACTTGTTGCATACCAATGCACTTCAATTGCAATAACATCATCATTTTCTTTCTCAATCTTTATAACCTTTCCAATCCATAATGGATAACCATGTGGATCTTCAGTCACTAAAACTGCAATCATGCTACCCTCATTAATATCTTGTATTGAGCCCCTGTAAAGGTTTTCCATGGCTTCACATTGTGCATGTGACCTTCACAAACCAATATATATTTCTCTTTCCTTTGCTTGTGTAAACTCAATAGAACCTTGAGATTCTTGTTGAACTTCAACAATGTTTGTTTCTTCAGATTCGTTTGGCATATTTTGTGGCCAATGAAATGGAGTCCTCAACATTGTATCTTCATTTTTTGAGATTGAAATTATGTCACTTTGACTATTGAAAAAAGACTCCCACCAAACAGAATCAATAACATCAAACTACTCATATGTGCCCTTAATGGACTTTTTTATTTCTTCCAAGCATTCAAAATAATCTACATCTCTATTACGCCTCCGTGCATTATGGATTTCAGCAATTGATTGTAAAAATAATAAATTTGATGCAAATATTGGACGATATGGAATGAACTTCAAAAACGATAAACCTGATGAAGACCCCAATTCTGTAGTAGTTGAATATTTCTTTCTCCATATAAGTGTTTTCCCATGAATTTTTTTTGAAACAAAATTGTTGTTGGAAGCTAAAGTCATTAAGCTGCTCAATACATTTTTCTTCACGATTCGATCTCTAAATAAATCTTCGCATGTCAACAATTTCTTCTAATATATGAAAAACATACTTTGGAATGTATGCTTTCTTAATAAATTCAATCAATGATGGTAGACTTCCAACATTTTTACTCTTCAATGTTACTGAAAAATGACTAAACATTTGATCAATATGATCATGAGTGTGTCCAACAAGAAGGAAACCAAATTTCACCTTTTGAAAGATTCCCATTTCAACAAGCATTCTTAGATATCCAAACACAATTTGATTTTTATTTTCATGACTAGTGTTGTCCAACTGTAGATAGAAAACTTGAGGAAGATTTCTAGACTACTGAGTGAGCACATGATGAATTATGGTGATGGTCAGATTTGCGTCATTATGAATATTTGGAGCTGTGAAGTAAACCCTTGGACACATTTTTCCATTGAAAACCATACAACCAACCAAGTGAAGCTGAATGAACTTCTCTTCCTGTAAATTTTTGGGTGTGTGGACAAAATGTGGTAGAAGTGTTTTCTTCTGGTCCATGCAATCGATTATCATACCTAAATATTTGTTTGGAGCACCATAACACTTCTTCCAATGTTTGTACAAATTTTGTCTTTCACTTGATTGTTGATTATGATGTTCTTGAACTGCTTTGACTATGGAATCTGCACATGACATAAAATGAAAATATTGATCGTATGTTTTCATAGTTGATAACTATTCAATTAAAAAAAAATAGTAAATACATACCTCTTTCTGCCCCTTCAGATTTAACTCTTCTTGATTTAAGAGTAGCACATATACTACAAATCCCTTGTTGATATTATGGTAGCTACAAGAGGTATTAACCTCCACATGTAACCCTAACAAGAATAGAATATTCTGGAAAGAAAGAAAATCCTAAAGCTTTGGACATAACCCTAGAAGACAAGTTGGCTAAAGAAAATAATTAATATTGAGTCTTTAGCCTCCAAAAGGAGAAGTTGGCCCAGACAGCTAAGAAAGAGCAGTATAAATACAATATGCCAGAGCTCATTTGTACACACTCACTCGCAACTGCATAAATTTAGTTGTGCGTAAGTCAAGAGAGTAGCTGCAGTTGCGGCTACTGCAACTTGTATTTCCAGTTTTAGGCTTGGACTCTCTCTTGGTTATGGTTTGGAATTTTTGCTTGGTATGCTAACTCTGGAGAGTGATACACTACCTTGATTGGCTATTAGGCCTAGGGTTTGCTTCCAGAATTATTCTCTGCCAAGGTTAAGGTTCTCGAGTGTGGCTTCAACCTATGGTTGGGTGACAATATTGCTATATTGTTTATGGTTAAATGAGAACACCTATTATTTATAACAGATTATGGGCCCACACTATCTTCGAACAGTTTAACCACTGGAAGATAGATTGGGAGATTTTTCTTAGTTTCAGTTGCAGTTGCAGTCAAAGTTTTTGCTGCAACAATGAAAGCCTAACCCTCTTGTTGAGGCACCTTAAGTGAAGAGATTGAACTAATTTATGGATAGCCTAGTGTTCCCTAACCTAGCGCACCTCCTGGTACTCTCAACAAGCTAAGACATCAAGTTTAATTTTTTGGTCAAAGTCAAAGGTTGACCAAGTCAAAGCAGTCATGACCTACTCTATGAAGTCAGAAAACAAGTTAGAAGGGGGTTCTAAATTCAGAGCATGGAAAAAAATGATTGATCTCATCCTTGCCAAGAATAAAGTGTTGGATATCATGAAAGGAAAGATCGTGGAACCACATTTTGAAGAAGGAAAATAGAAGGAACCTCATAACGTTGCAATTATGGAGACAATGACATCAATGCCATGACTATCATAGTGGACTCTATAAAAGACCACTTGATACCCTACATCTCTCATCTTGACTCATCTAAGAAGATGTACGATGCCCTAACTAACCTTTTCTTAGTCAGAAACATTGGACAAGTAATGAGTCTGAAGGATGAGGTCCGTGACATGAAAATGAATAATGATGACAACATAACATCATACCTTGTGAGCATATCTGAGTTAAGACATCAAATACAAGCTATTGAAGAAATCATTTCAGAGAAGGAACTGGTAAATATAGTACTCAATGGTCTTTCCAAGACATGGGATGCATTTTCCGCAAGCATGGACAAAATAAAGGAGTATCCCACATTTGAAGAACTTTGGACTGACTGTGCACAAGAAGAATCAAGGATTAACGCAAAAGAGAAATCCAAAAATAAATACAATGATCAAGCTTTCACAACAAAGTTCAAGAATTTCAGAAATAAGAAGAAGTTTTGTTCAAGGAAGAAACCAAATCAAGAAAAGGATATGTCAAAGATACAATTCTTCAACTATTGAAAATATAGGAACCACTGTCCCGAGTTAAAGAAAAGGAAGGAAAAGATGAAGCAACAATTGCCAAAGAAAGGGAACCCTCGAAGAAAGTCAAGCAGGATAAAACAAACTTATTCTTCTAAGTCAAGGTAACAATATTATTCAAAGCTCTTGTATATATCATGTTTACATAGTTCCTGTACATATCATGTATATCTATTTCTTATAAGAAAATATGTTCAAGGGAAACAATACCCGTGGAAGAATAAAAGGATAAGGATTGCTATTACGATGACTACAACTCAAGCAATACACATGAAAAGATAAAGTATGTTGACAATATTTGGTAACAATTCCCGTGGAAGCTATTATATAAGTAACAATGACTAGATAAGCCAAAATCAGAATTAAACCTGAAGAGACCCAGAAGAAGTCAAAACAAAGGAAATTAGAAAAAGACTTGTGACACCTTGCAAAAGGAAATAAGAATGCAGAAGGAAGCATGGACTAACTTAGATGGAGGGAGATGATTACAAAATTCCAAAAGAAGAGTGTGGATTCATGCATGAATCAATGATTAGGAGGGAAATAATCCTAAATAATATGATCCATTGAGGATTATGAAGTATCTATACATGTTCCCATTGAAAGTAGCAGCCATGAAAACCAACACATGTTCAGTTTAACTTTAGAAGAAGTCTTCTTTGAAAAGAAGCCTTAAAGTATCCTTGGTTGTCCATCTACATCCATGATCCTATGATGAAAGGAAGAAGTTGGAATCTTCAGGGCATGGAATCTATAGAAGACTCCATGGACCCAAGAACTAAAGAGAAACATTAAGATTCCAAGAAAGAAAGAAAAATCCAAAACAACCAATTATTATACCGAGAATCACAAAAGACTACCAGCTTGTTTTGAATTCACTAAGAAGCAATCAAACAGAAGAAATGAAAGTTATGATAAAGAACAGTGTGAAAAAGACTTATGAATGGAAGCATTGCAAGATTCAGAGGTTCTTCCAGAAGGAGGGAGAAGACTATGACAACAACTTGTTCCATATATACCTCTTGTAGTATCCATGGATTGGAATTTAC
>ML779206.1:397399-413048 GCA_009831015.1 Picea engelmannii | reverse complement strand
GAAATAAAGAGGCTCACTGTAGAGTTCACGCATATCTCCTTTTCACATTTGTATGAGAATCACAATCAACAAGAGGACCAACTCTCAAAAAATGGGTTGGACCTGGACAAATGATGCTGAAAAATCAAGGAAGAAGGCTCGAATGGCTCCAGGGAATATATTCACAACACTTGGGCCAATATTTGATAGACATCTTTCCTTTTTTTCTTTTTGAAATGTATAAGAATGTAGTGCTAAAATTGAAAACTAACATAGTCTTAGCTAGATAAATATGGTTTTTAAGTATATTCAGAAACAACATGCACTATACAGACACATTATGGACTCATAGGAAGAGTATTTTTGTACAATTTTGTCCATTTTTATCTTACTGTCGTACTTCATTACCACTTAGACAAGATACATGAATGTCTATGACATATACAAATGTAATTTTATTTCCTTATAAATAAAATTATGGATTTTTTCCTTGGAAAAGAAAAAAAAAATGAAATAATTTTGATTAATTTTTATATAACTTAAATAAAGAATAGAGTTTATCAATATATATTTTAATGTAGAGTTTATCAATATCTTATCAACACTATATAATATTTTTTTGAAAATTACATTAATAATATTTAATATAATTAATAATTATAACTAATAAATCTATACAAAATAGAATATGTTGACCAAAATTTAAATTAAAATCATTATAATAATGACTACTCCAAATTACTAGTGCATCACAATCTAACAAACTTTATGTCATCAAAAAATTTGAACAACTTGCTAAGAACATCCTTGAATATAAGGGAATTTCTTACTCATCTCGTTCCACTATTTTAGTGTGCAACCCCATTAAGGTTCAATATTTAAAGTATATTCTTTAAACAAATGACACATTTCAATTCTCCAGGACAAACTGCAATGCCCAATTACATTAATTTGGGAAAAGGAAAATCCTCACAACCTACTCAACTTTAATTGAATTCGGTGGTGATCTTTCCAAATGGAAATATCCTAATGGAAAACCGACTACAAATATCATTAAGGATCCATATAATTTACATCAATATATTCAATCTAAGTTTCTATGAAAAGATATCAACACAAACATAAATTTAAAACAAGTGTTGCATGGTAGCGTAGTCCCTACCGGGTTGGAATGGGAATAAATGCACAAGTATGAAGAGACCATGGGAGAATGAGAAGCCTGAAGTACCGGAGACACATGTAAACTATTGCAGACACGTGGCAAGCAACATGCAGGACAGGTGGTATCCATATAGAAAAGGACACATGGCACTTTGCGACACCTCAACCATAAGACGTCAGGCTACTACATGACTCCGGGAGAATGTCACTCCATGAGTTTTTCTTCCAGAACAAGCACAGTTCCCCCGAAGCCCGGAGCCTCGAAGAGCCGGAGTCCTAGATTCCCAAATTAGTTAATGATAATATTATATTAATATCAGGTTAACAAGTAATTAGAGAGAAAGTCACTTTGTGAGAAATTTGTTCCATCGCTAAATATGGCCAGGGGAGTTCTAAAATTGATAGGTTGGTAAAACTTTAGCAGGGATGCTAAAGTGCCATGGTCTCCAAGATTGCACATTGGAAACTGATTAATGACTCACATTAATTTCAGAAAGAGAAGGCACCCGAGCGTTAATCTCTTAGAGCAATTATGGCATTGAAACCATTTAGTTTTTGAAAGTATTGTCATTCTAATTATACTGTGTTTTGCATAATCCATCTTGCTTTAATTTTCTTAATAAGATTCCATAATTTTTCCTATTACAAGTAGTGCAATAGATAGCTACTAAAAATCACATATATCCCCATCACTTGTAACTTGATATATTGTTGGAGTCTGACTTGCCATCTTGGAAATTTCTGTTCCTACGTTGCAGTTTTATCTCTTTAATGTATTTATGAAATTCATTTAATGATCTTTGTATACTTCCAATTGACTTTCATCCCAATACTTAGAGTTAACTTCAATTTCCATAGTCAATTCTTTAATTTTTCCCATGGACAAAGTAAGAAACATCCATTTCATTCTATTAAATAGATCATCTGGCTTGTCTGTCTCTATATGTGTTAGGATAAATAAAGTTTTATGTGGTGGCAACAAAACCCATATAATTTTTTTTGAAAATGTGTTTAGTGTCGAAGATTCTTTGATCTTCTTGTGTGACCTCTGTGTTTGCTAGTTTTTTCTATATATTAACAGACACCTAACATTGATTTTTATTTTCACGAGTTTTTAGCTCATTGAAGTTAATTTAAATTGTGTGAAAATAAGGTGTCGAGACAGAGGAAGATGCCCTTTTCCTGAAACTTTTGTCCGTGAGCAACAATCCCACTTTGCAGAGGTTGATCTACAATTTCTCTCCAGGAAGAGTGAATCTTTGTAACATGCCTATCCAACTGAAATATTTGTAAGATGCCTATGACAATTCGGTATAGTACCAACTGATATATTTGTAACATGTCTATCCAGTTGATTGTTTTTTGGCAATGATATATTTTTTTGAAGGTTTTTATTTCTGCGGATATTCTTGCAGATGTATTTACAAGCTTGTTGAGCCTTGAATATGTTAGGACCAAAACAAAAACCTAACGAGGATGTCAATCCTACTGCGTTTTTATAGATGTGGTACTCCTCTTTAAGTTGTATAGTTCAAATGTGGGACTTAGAGAAAGTTCATCGTGATGACTTAAAGCAATACAAAACGATAGAAAATGTTTTTTTTTTTTTTTGAAATAAAGGTTCCTGGAAAATAGGACCATGAATCACACACATTAAACATTCAAATTAAATAAACACAATTTACTGACATCCAACATAGTTTAAGATAAATATATCTGAGCACATAAAAATAAAAGAATATGACCAACATGCATAAAGAGAACTAACTTTGCATTTCAAAAATAGGGTTACAAGGCACCGTCGAGATTGTTCCCGAAATAGTTTTCTTTGAAATTTCTCAAAAAATAATAATGTTTGTTACATATTCCTCTAAATTTAAATGCATTTTCATATAGACTGGGATTGGGGATCCTGAAGACCATAAAATAAATAAGTACAAGAAATAGGACCGTAGAAAGAACAAGTGGGGGACGGTAGACAACAAGACTTGGAAAGAAGAAATTAGAAGTTATCAGTTCTTGGTTAGACATTTCTATTTAAAGAGGTGGAATAAATGGATTGATAAAGAAAAAAATATTTGATCAGTATAGACTTACTATGATGGTATCTCTCTCCCTCTTTTCTATTTGCTTGCTGATGCCTTTTTTTTTCTCTCTCGTCGACGGTTACTGGAACTGTGTCAACTGCTTGTTGCCCTTCGTTAGTGAGCTTGTCAATTTCCCTTTGGAGCCATTCTTCAATGTAGTTTCTCACGGGGGCCACGTTGATCTCATGCCGGATTTTTATGTTGAAAATCTCGCTTTCTAATTCCCTTAGATCGATAGAAATATTACACAAAGCCTCTTCAATTTATTTATTTTTTACCGAATAGTCCACTAGCCAATTGTCCACGTCATCCTCATCATATTCAAGGAGGTCGTAAAATTTTTCAAAAGAAAACCCCTTAAAAATATCAACTTGTTCATCGAAGGATTTCTTGGTTAAGAACAAGGAGTTGAGGATTAATTTGGGGTCTTGGACCTTGTTGGTACTTCTGGCTAAGTCTATTTCGGTTAGCTTTCTGAATAATTCTTCTTTCTTTGATATGGCTTGTTCACATGATAGGACAATGAGATGTAGGTTCTTAGCTTTCTCTTTCTAGAATGCATTTAATTGTTTGATCTAGTTTGGGGAGGGGAGATATTCTTCTCTTCTTCTCATTTCTATCATGTTGGTGACTTTGATGCCAAAAGGGACGCCCACGTCTAGATAGAAACCTTCTTCATTTTTTAAATCCCCCTGCAAATATTCCTGGAGGGCATCTTCCCTTGTTCCAAAGGAAGTTATACTTTTTGATGTTTCCCAGGATTCAATAATTAGCTCCATTATTTTCTTGATATTCTTCTCCACATAGCCTCTACACGATGTTAGGAGGATGGATGATTCTTTTAACTTGTCTGCAGGGGTGGCAAGCACGATTATTTCTAAAGAACTAGGAAGCAATGGGATAGGAATCAAATCTTCCTCCAATTCCTTGATTCGGTCCTTCAGTTTGGAATTCTCTGTCTCAAGGCCTCCAATGGAATCATCTAGAGCATCTCCGATTACTCGATGATTTCAGGAGATTTGGGATGACTACATGTTCCTAAGGTCAATATCTGAACGAGATTTCCCTTTCTTGTTTATTACATCTCTCTTTTCAATAATTAAATTTTTAGATTCGTTGTCAAAAACAACGCTCTGGAATACGAAGGATTCATCTTCCTCAAAAATATCGGTTTCATCTATTTATTTTAGGGGATTATGGTGGATCATGTCCCCGGACTAATCAACATTGGGGAATTCATTTTCAAGATCAGTATCAAGTTCCATGTCTTCAAGGGAGAAGACATGTATATCATTTTCAGTTCAGGGCTCTTTCACTTCTTTCACAATGTTTTTTCTCTTCTTCCTCATGGGAAGCTTGTGAGAACTATAAATTTTACCCAAAGGAGGGTTCTTATCTCCTCCTCTRCTTGAAGAATTGTTGGTTTCTTTCTTACTGTGGTGGGTCATTGGAGCGATGCTCCCAGTTGTCGCACTCTTGGGAGTGGCAACTGGGGATTGGACACTCTTCTCACCGGGGTMTTTTCCCTATTGTTTGTACAATTCATTGGTGCTTTGCAATGTCTCTAGGTCACCAGTGTCAGGAGCAAGAGTGTTCTCATCATTGTCTTTGTCTTCGTTCAAGAGTGTATGGATAAAATAATTGTTGAAGCCAACTGCTAKTAAATGTTCTAGAAACATACCATTAGGGTCAAACCCTCTTAGTCTTTCAGCATATCTTAGGTTCAAGTTGTTGAAATGGCCTGCGAATTCGTCAAATTTATTGACATTCCTAAACATGAAGTCCYTGACTTTCCAAGGCAGAGGAATGAAATRTTTTTTTCTCTTCTCGTGGAAAAAATGAAACTCGTAGTTKTATTTCCTTTCTATTTCTGTAACAAACATTCTATCCRTAGTGTGACATGGAAGGAAAACAAGATTTTCCTTGGAGCYATTGTAATTCTCCATTTGTTCAAGTGTCCCCTTCCTTTCCAAAAACTTGGTTTCCTGGTCATACATTCGAGGAGCATCCTTTCCAAACAATAAATCTTTGAAAATTGAGACAAAGTCATTAAAAACTTCATAAAAACAATGGGAGGCCTTTTGCCTCCATAAGGCCCGGTACTAGAAGGTTGCTGGGTCGAATTCATAGTTTACCTTCTTGGACATAGATAGTTTTGGAAATGGAAAACAATGCACTATCAAAAAAACCAAGTAGGATGACATATAAAATTTATTTTCTTGTTTGAATCATGACAATTGGGAACATATTTCAATGGAAATCAACTTCCCCCAATAAAAATGGCATGTTCCTTGATCGTGAAATAAAAAATATAAAGAATCATGCAGGAAATTCTTGCTGTGGATTCCTGTCCCGTTATCCTCGTAAACGACCATGCAATTTCTCGGAATGGATTTCTAAATGAACTAACTTGCAACCTTGTGATATCTTTAGAAATTACCATCAGGTCTTACAGGAACTCAGGTAATAGGTCCAACCCATTATCATGATTTTTTAGGAACTCCTTCCAGTCTTCTCCTATGAAGGTCAATGTTGGCTCTGACAATCTCAACATCTTGCGGAAGACCCGAGGTGACAAAGAAATAAGAGAGTGGTCTCACAGTGGAATAATTCTTTGTCTTGAAATATGTCTCTTGGCGCTCCAAGAGACCACCTCCTTAAAGTCAAAGACTTGAGGGACACAACCTGCACGAGCAATTCCAGAGGTTCAAATTACTTCGTTATGGACAAAAGGGGATGAGTAGTAAGAATATGCCGTGGTCCACTCGAAGTTCTGGTCCTCATGCTCGAATATGTTTACTGTATCTCCACAAAACTGTTGTCAAGATGCTACCATAAGTTGACAAGAATGTCTGTTTTCTCTAGATGATTTTTGAAATTAACACTTGGAAGGGATAATATAACCCTCTGCAAATCTTGGTTTAATGCATATGACTGGGAGATCTCCTTGAGCCTTTCACTCATTAATGACAATCTCTATGGTTCCTGCATGATAAGGTGTTAGCATTAAATCTTACTAATTGAATACTTAGAAAGAAGTGCGAAGGTGGCGGGGACGATGAAGAGTGATTAAGGATTGGAGATTTTGTGAACCTGCCAACCTGACCTCTCGCAAAAGACATTCCATGATGTTTTAAATGAACACTCGGAAGGGATAATATAACCCTCCACAAATATTGGTTTAATGCATATTAATGGGAGATCTCCTCGAGCCTTTCGCTCATTAATGACAATATTTATAGTTCCTGCATGATGAGTTGTTAGCTTTAAATCTTACTAATTGCATATTTAGAAAGAAGTGAAAAGGTGGCGGGGACGAGGAAGAGTGATTAAGGAATGGATAATTATGGAAAGCGGTCGGTCGAGCTTCAAAATAGGGTCACAAGGGATACTCAGGAGAGATGAGGGCCCGACGGTCAAATTGTATGTCTCGGAACTTTTGAGTGCAAAATTTGTAACATGAAAGAGAGCATGATGGGGCAGTCGAGTGATCAATTTGTATATCTCAAAATTCCGGGTGTTGTTTGTAGGTCGTGGAACAATGGAAGCACAATATTGAGCCCGCCTGTCCAGGAACCCACAATCGAAAATGTGGCTAAGTTGTATATCGCAAAACTCCGGGTGCTGTTTGTAGGTCGTGGAACAATGGAAGCACAATATTGAGCCCGCCTGTCCGGGAACCCACAATCGAAAATGTGGCTAAGTATGGAATGGGGTAGCAGTCCGTCGGACTCATTTTCGGTAATATATTGAAATTTGTAATGAATATCCCATTACCTGGAGAGATCTTTTCTGCATGTTTCTAGACAAGTTGTGTAGGGATAGTCAGTGTGACTGTCTCCTTGATCCTTTCACTCATTAATGACAATATTTACAGTTGTTGCATGATGATCTGTTAGCATTAAATCTTACTAATTTCATACTTGGAAAGAAGTGTGAAGGTGGAGGGCATGGGGAACAACAATTAAGAATTGGAGATTTCATGAAACCGCCAACCTAACGATCCGTGAAAGAGATTCCAAGAAATGGAAAAGTATGAAAAGTGGTCGTTCGGGCTTCAAAATAGGGTGAAAATGGATCCTCGGGAAACGTGAGGGCCCAATGGTCAAACTGTATGTCTCAAAACTTTTGAGTGAAAAATGTGTAACATGGAAGAGGGCACGATAGGGGAGTCCAACGATCAATTTTCATATCGCGGAACTCGGGGTGTTGTTTGTAGGTCACAGAAAAATGAAAGAGCAATCTTGAGCCCGCTTGTCCGGGAACCCACAATCGAAAAAGTGGCTAATTATGGAATGGGGAAGTGGTCGGTCGGACTCGTTTTCGGTAATATATTGAAATTTATAATGGATATCCCATTAACTAGAAAGATATTTTCTGCATGTTTCTAGACAAGTTGTGTAGGGATAGTCAGTGTGACTATCTCCTCGAGCCTTTCGCTCATTAATGAAAATATTTGCGGTTGTTGAATGATGATATGTTAGCATTAAAGCTTAATAATTTCATACTTGGAAAGAAGTGCGAAGGTGGTGGGCACGGGGAACAACGATTAAGAATTGGGATTTTGTGAACCCGCCAACCCAATGATCCGTGAAAGAGATTCCAAGAAATGGCCAAGTATGGAAAGTGGTCGGTCGGGCTTCAAAATAGGGTGACAAAGGATCTTCAGGAGACGTGAGGGCTCGATGGTCAAATTGTATGTCTCAGAACTTTTGAATGCAAAATGTGTAACATGGAAGAGGGCGTGATGGGGGATTCTGACGATCAATTTGTATATCGCAGAACTTCGGGTGTTTCTTGTAGGTCATAGAAAAATGGAAGTGCAATCTAGAGCCTGCCTTCTTGGGAACCCACGATCGAAAAAGTGGCTAAGTATGGAATGGGGAAGCAGTCGGTCAGAGTCGTGATATAAAAGCATGAGTGGAAATGTGAACTCGTGAGTCCGCCAATCCACGCACTTAGAAATTTTTGGAAAAAACGATTAAGTAACTAGAAAGAGAAAGGAGAGGGGAAAAAGAAAGGGGAATTCGATTAAGTATAGAAGAGGGAAAATAAGGGGATAAAAGAGAGTGGGAAAATAGAAAAGGGGAGGGAAATTTTCGGAAGCGGGAGTTGGTCTCAAACAAGCCCCATTGTTGTTAAATCATCATTTTCTAGTCCAATATTTTATCCACATACTCGTTTTGTATTGTGTTTGTATCATTAAAAAGGGTGTGAGCAAATGAAAATATAAACTATAACTTGATTTTTGGCTATAACTATGTATAGTTGATTTACAGACGCTATTGATGTTTGGTTTTTGTAGATAACAGTGGGTTAGCATAAGTTTGCATACTTACTATGATAAGGCCTTAAAAAAACTAGAATAAGTAATAATTTTTTCCAATTCAATTCTCACACAAAAAAATTCTCTGATCCCATAATATTCATCTTTGTTGATCCGATAATAGGGAGGTCGATTTGGTAGATTGGGCTATTGGTCATTTCAGTCGACTGGGGTGCCTCAGCTAATTCTTTGATGAAGATTTGTTTTTAGTGCAACCTGTGGGAGTAATTGTGTTTTTGATACATTGTTTAATGCCTTGAAATATTATTTTAAGTATTAAACTTCTTGCAACAGATTATTCATTGAATGGTTTGTTGTTTCCCTCTGTTTTTACCTCTATTATTTCACTTGTCTGTCATTACACTTCTACCAGCCAAGGAGAACCCTCGCCCATATCATCTTGCCAATTTGACCATGATTTTGTCTTGGTGAAACAACCCTCTAACTCACCAACAAATTCAAAATAACGACCATTCCAAACTTCCGGTGGCTTGGATCTTCCCTTTAGCACTCAGGTGCAGAATTTAGGAGCAACAGTAACTATGAAGTCAATTAGACAACTCTACAGGCTATTCAATAAAAGAATAGAGAAAGCGAGTCATAGTTATTCTTTCCAGGATGTGTTTGCATAAGAGAAGCATCACAAAGCTATAGAGAAATCAATGGAGGGTTGTTGAAATAAACTTATTGTACTGTCAACTTGACCGTAAGTATAACAATGATGAACTTGAATTTTAATTTTGTGGTTGATATCATAGCCCCATTTGACTTCAGCTAGCATATATCATTTTTTTTCAAAATATTTGTGAAGAATAATTTTGGTTATTTCATTAATAAAGTAAAAGTGCTCAAATAGAGGTCAGGGGATGGAAAACCAATAGTATGCTTCCTTCTCGAGTGAAGGAATCAAGGAAGTGAGAGGGAAATAAGAGATCATTCACTCAGTAAGGTTGAGATGAGAACAAAACTTCTTGGGCGAGGCCCCAACTCCCGTGTCGTGAATTAGTGTTGCTATGTTCTATCTACATTACAAATGGAATTGAATGTTGGTTTGAAACTATGTGTGAAATTCATTTATGTTTCCATAGAAGCCTCATGTGATCGACACAATGCATTGTCACATAATTGTTCCATGCTTAATATTTGATCAAATTACTTGATTCAATACAATATTTAAGAATTACGAGACTATTGAACCATGCAAACGAGAAGAGGTGTTAAGTCCAACAAAGAAGCCCCAACCAAGATTCCAAGGCAATTTTTTAATAGTAAATCTATAAGAAAAATAATGGGTAATATATATTTATCCATAGACATTGGATTGAGTTCTTTGCACCGAAGCATTGAACATGCTTGTCATAAATAAAGGTAGAGGAGTTATAAAAAAAACCATGCATACAATTCTATGTTGTTCATCTAGTGCAACAACATGTAGAAGGCATCGAAAAGCTCTTGAACATGCATATAAAACTGATTATCATGATTTTTTAGGAATTGCTTGTTGTCTTCTCCTCTGAAGGTCAATGTTGGCTCAAGCAATTTCAACATCTTGCAGAAGACCTGAGGTGACAAAGAAACAGGAGAATGGTCCCACAATTGAATAATTCTTTGGCTTGAAATATATCTCTCGGTGCACCAAGAGACCATCTCCTTATAGTCAAAGACTTCAGGGACACAACCTGCACAATAAATTCCAGACGTCCAAATTACTTCCTTCTGGGTGGAAGGGGATGAGTAGTAAGAATATGCCCTAGACCACTCGAATTTTTGGTCATCATGCCCGATGGTGTTTACTGTATATCCACATAACTGTAATTGAGCTGCTACCATAAGTTGACGAGAACGTCCATTTGATTCAGATGATGTTTGAAATGAACACTCGAAAGGGATAATATAACCCTTTGCAAATCTTGGTTTAATGCATATCAATGGGAGATCTCCTCGAGCCTTTCGCTAATTAATGTCAATCTCTACATTTCCTGTGTAATGAGCTATTACCATTAAAGATTACTAATTGCATACTTAGAAAGAAGTGCAAATGTGGAGGGGACAACGAAGAGCGATTAAGGATTGAAGATTTCGTGAAGCCTCCAACCCGATGATGCGCGAAAGATATTCCATGATGTTTGAAATGAACACTCGGAAGGGATAATATAACCCTCCACAAATCTTGGTTTAGTGCATATTAATGGGAGATCTCCTCGAGCCTTTCACTCATTAATGACAATCTTTACGGTTCCTGCATGATGAGTTGTTAGCATTAAAGATTAATAATTGCATACTTAGAAAGAAGTGCGAAGGTGGCAGGGATGACAAAGAGCGATTAAGGATTGGAGATTTTGTGAACCCGCCAACTCGATGACCCGTGAAAGAGATTCCAAGAAATAGCCAAGTATGGAAAGCGGTCTCTCGGGCTTCAAAATAGTGTCACAAGTTATACTCAGGAGACGTGAGGGCTCGATGGTCAAATTGTATGTCTCCGAAATTTTGACTACAAAATGTGTAACACGAAATAAGGCATGATAGTAGAGTTCAACGGTTAATTTGTATATCGCAGAACTCCGGGTGCTATTTGTAGGTTGCGGAAAAATGGAAGTGCAATGTTGAGTGCGCCTTCCTGGGAACCGAAGATCAAAAAAGTGGATAAGTATGAAATGGGAAAGTGGTCGGTCAGACTCGTGATATAAAAGCATGAGACATTTTCATAAAATTGACTAAGTAACCATAAAGAGAAAGTAGAGGGGAAAAAGAAAGGGGAATTTGGTTGTCAATTTGTATATTGGGGAACTCTGGGTGTTGTTTGTAGGGTGTGGAACAATGGAAGCACAATCTTGAGACTGCCTGGCCAGGAACCCACGATCGAAAAAGTGGATGAGTATGGAATGAGGAAGCAATCGGTCGGAATTGTGATATAAAAGCATGAGTGGAAATGTGAACACGTGAATCCGCTAACCCACACACTTAGACATTTTTCGAAAAATGACTAAGTAACCAGAAAGGGAAAGTAGAGGGGAAAAAGAAAGGGGAGGGTAATTTTCAGAAGCGAGAATTGGTCTTAACAAATCCCCATTGACAATCTTAATATTAACTATGAAGTGCATTAGACAACTGTACAGGCTCTTCAATCAAGGAATAGATAAAGCGAGTTATAGTTATACTTTCCAGGATGTGTTTTCATAAGAGAAGAATAACAAATCTACAGAAAAAATCAATGGAGGGTGTTAGCACTAAGAGTCACCCTCAGATTGTGGGAGGATAAGCCCAATACCCATCAAATTTTTTGGTGGATGTTGGTTTTATATGAGTGGAGGTCAAAGGACAAAACTCAATATATGAATCATGTTTCAACACAGAACTAGACAAGAAATGCACAGGGAAGTGAGGGCCACATTAACCCTAGTCAATGAATTCAGTTTAAGTGTGAGTAGAGGGAAGACTTAGTGAGAAAGGTGGACAAGACTTCTATGGGCATCAGGATTTCAAGCAACTTGGAGAAGAAAAAATCAGACTCAAGATCACTCTTAAGCTCAAATTTCAGACACTAAAATATGTCCAAATGACACAGTCACAACAACATAACGATTAAACCTACATCACAATGTAGCTACAACAACTCGACTGGATCCTCCATTCCCAAGCCATTCCGTGTAAGAAGGAAAAGATAACAAGGGAGATGACTAAAACCAGTCACAATACTGTTGTAATCAAACCTACATTACAACAACATAACAACCCTCGACTGGATCCTCCATGCCCGAGTGTTTTAGCACAGTTTTTACAGAGAGATGAGAGAGGTTGACTTCTATTAATATGAAAGTCTCAAATTTGATACATAACCAGAGAATAGTTATGGCATAAAAACATTACAAAATAGGGAGCTTTGCTCAACCAGTTGACGACCTTAACAAAATATCAAAACTACCTATTTATACTTAGCCCAATCCACCACTACTAGGAGTGTGATCTGACGACTGCATTCAAAACCTTTCATCTGCATTTTATTTTTTCAGAATGAGCGTACATGCTTCTATCATACGTGAGCTCAGATTAGTATGGGTCTGTAGGAAAATTTTTCCACAGGGGTACCACGGGCTGACGGTTCAGTCCCCACGGCTAAGCCTTCCATGCCTTCCATTTATGGAGCGAGTCAAGATTTCAACCACCAAGCCTACCTTCCATTAACTACTTTTCCTCGGGGACTCAATGAGGCTTAAATTTCAGGGGCAGCCACGTGCTGCTCTCAGATAGGACGCCATATAAACATGTGATTATGGGGCTTCTCAAAAGTGGTTTGGGTTTAGACTTCTTTTGGGCCCAAAATCCACCACCTTTTGCCACGTAGCACTTTCGACTTACCATGGTTTCAATTGCGAGACCGCTAAAGAAAATTATCACCCGAGTATGTTTCATCCACGCAATGGACTCAGGCCGTAGATCTGGTCCTGTTCTAAGATCTGGGTGCACCTACAAGATTTAGCGCCATTGCCAAGCTTTAATTGCCCACCAACTTTAAGATCTGCCAAAAGTGTGCCTTGGGATGGGGCGCTACTTTTGGCGCTGAACAATAATAACTGTCGAAGGATGATCTGACGTGGAGGCCTAATGCCACCATGCTGATATGTTGCGGACGTAGAGGTGACATGTGTCACTAAAAAATAGGCTGAAAGCATGTCTAAAATGCTTGAAATGAGTGCCATGTGTCAACGCTAGACGGATGCCATGTGTCTGTGTTAGTGGCTGCCACGAACTTGGTGCTCCAGGGCCCGGGCGCTAGCTTCTTTTTCTTTGGCTCCTCTATGTGCTTTTACCCAGAGTTGACGATCCATTGACGTGTGGCCTCCTGATTTTGATATCTATGATCCCTTATGAACTCTAACCTCCGAGAAAACCAAATCTCAAACCTCATCCTCATTTATGGTTTTACCCAGAGCTGGCAATCTAATGACTCATGTCCTATTGAATCGATCGACCAAGAATTACTTCGAGTCTTTGGACTCTGGAAAAAAAAAATCTCAAACTTCATCCTCCTCCATGCTTTTACCTGGAGCTGACGATCTAATGATGCATGTCCTCTTGAATCAAACGACCAAGAATTGCTTCGGACCTTTATCCGGAGTTCACAGATCTATGCCATATGTCCCCTAGATCTTCCTTCAAGTAAATTCTCCAGAGCCAAGGATCTGATGACGCATGTCCCTCACAGATCGACGATCCATATTCATTTCAGGCCTTCGACACTTCTGGCTTTGGGAGTTTCAAATGTGAAACATGAAAAATCTCCCGGAGGAAAATATTCGAAGTGACGTGGTGGCCTAACGTCATATGATGTTATGGATGCTAACACATCATGGAAATAAGGGTGACATGTGTCATATGAAAAAGGGTGAATGTCACAACCAAATGACATGGAATGAGTGCCACGTGTCATGACTGATGAGTGCACCACGTGCTTCAACGCTTTAGGACTTCGACACTTTGGGAATTTGGCACTTCGAGACCTCAACACTTCAACGCTTCAGGACTTCGGGACTTCGAGACTTTTGAATACTTGACTTCCATGATTCTTCGGAGCGTTGAACTCTAAAGCGAGGGATCTGCCTCCACATGTCCCCTTGGCCTGGATGGCTCAGATTACTTCGGGAGTTCGGGCTTTGGTTCTTTGGGAATTTCATGCACTTCTCATTTCAAAACTCACAAAGCTCATTTCCTCAAACACTTGGATCATATGCCACCTATCCCCCTCAATATCAACGGCTCATGCTCACTTTGGGCTCCAAGACTTCGACACTTCTTGCTCTGGCGCTATACTTCGCGCAATTTTGGAATTCTAAATGCCCGAGAGCCACTCATCTGAGTTTCTCCCGGAATATCCACCGCTGAAAGATTAAAACTGCATGTTGCTTGCATTTCTAGCCCGACATGGACTGCTATGAAAGCTGCGCTTGATGTCCATGGCTGTGGCCTATGTGAACAAGGACTCGGGTGACTTGTTGTGGGCTGGGAAAACATAAGGACTAGCGACTAGAACAAAAGAGGCGAGTGTTCCTCCTTAGGAAAAAACAAAAAGGCTTCGAGCCAAAACTTCTTTCGGGTAAGACATCAAGAGAAACCAGGTTTCTTAAAACAAGAAGGGGTAGACAAAAAACCAAAGTTAACAGTCGAGAGGGAAAAAATTTAAGACTTGGCCTATGGGAAGGAGAGAGAGACAAGGAAATGATACAGACTTAGGTACCAACAACAAACTTATACGACTCCAGACAACATCATGTGATAATAGAGGGTAGTTCAAGTAAAATGATTGTACTGTCAACTTGAACGTAAGTATAACAACGACGAATTTGAATTTGAATTTTGTGTGGTTGATATCATAGTCCCACTCGACTTCAGCTAGCATATATCCTTTTATTTCAAAATATTTCTAAAGAAGAATTTTGGTAATTTCATCAATCAAGTAAAAGTGCTAAATGAACTACATATTACATTTTCTTCATAGAGCTTACTTCAAAAGGCAAGGCAGGTCTTGTATATTCTTTAAGATCATAGAAAAACTGCTAAGATCCTGAATCTGTCATCCAACTACAATTAAAAAATCGGGCCCATGAGAACCTTGAACTATAATATGAAAGCACATGAACAAAAGTCTTCCAAACATAAGATAGGAAAAAATTAGTGGAGATTGGGCATTATATCCCATCTATAACCAAATCCCCAAATGGGCACCAAGTCGATTACTACATTAATATGAACCAAGATGACTATGAACATTTGCTTCTAATAGTACTATGAACCAAGATCACATTGACTTGACAATGTTCTAACATTACTAGTTCTAGAAAAGAGTGTCAACTTTTAACTTAATGGAGTTTGAACAATTCCAAATTTGCAATATTATTGAAAATGCTTGATGGGTCCATTCAGAGGAGCAAGCAATTTTGACGGCCCAAAGGATGGACCTGATTTATTCATAGTTGGGTACTTTGTATGAGGTCTTTCCCCATGCTTCTCATTCTTGGACTCAACAATATTATGTGCTTCCAGTTCACTTTGGCATGGCACTGCAAAACTCTATTCATATCTTGATTGGGTAGCATGGACA
>ML779206.1:381612-395551 GCA_009831015.1 Picea engelmannii | reverse complement strand
AATAACTCAATATAGTTGTTTTCTAAACATAGCAAGAACATAATGTATGAATCTTTACCTTTGGTCTTGTCGATTGACCACTCATTTCCATGTCACTCGTCCAACTTTTTCGGATGCAAACATGTGTACATTGAACATGACAACGAATAAATAAGCATATGCATTGTATATTGTTCATAATTATTTTGGATGTCACATATAGGCTCAAAGGGGATCGAGTATGAAATACGGTGTCAAGGGATACTCAAGAGACGTGAGGGCCTGACGGTCAAATTGTATTTCTCATAAATTTTGAGTGAAAAATGTGTAACACAAAACAAATCATGATGGGGGATTCTGGCAGTCAATCTATATATCACGGAACTCCGGGTGTTGTTTGTAGGACAGGGAATAATAGAAGCACAATTTTGAGCCCGCCAACCCGGGAACCCACGATAAAAAAAGTGGCTAAGTATGGAATGGGGAAGTGGTTGGTCAGACTCGTGATATAGAAGCATGAGTGGAGATGTGAACCCATGAGTCCTCCAACCCGCGCACCTACACATTTTCGGAAAAAAAACAACAAAGTAAATTAACCAAAAAGAGAAAGTAGAGGGGAAAAAGAAAGGGGAATTTGGTTAAGTATAGAAGAGGAAAAATAAAGGGATAAAAGAGAGTGGGAAAATATAAAAGGGGAGGGTAATTTTCGGAAGCGGGAAGTCTCAAAAAATCCCCATTGTTGCCAAATCATCATTTTCTAGTCCAATATTTTATCCACATACTCGTTTTGTGTGTTTGATTTACTATCATTATTGGTATACCTTTTCAAAGATTGTACTTCAACTTCCTCTGTTGTGGCATATAAGACTTTAACCTCTTGTCCAATTAGTCTGTTTCTTTCAATGTAGCAATGCATAAAATATAATGGATATGAAGGTAAGTTGGTATGTAGAAATACATGTAAAAAAATAAATAAAATTCTGTTTATTTCAATGTAGTAGTACAAAAAATACAGTTTACATGAAGATACGTTATTATGTAGGAAGATATGTAGTATCTACATATAATAAATTAGGTGCAAAGAAATAGAATAAATATACAGACAATAAATGAAATACAAAACAATGAAATATGAAATAAGGGTAGAAGCATGCACCTTTGTATGTCTTCTTCTACATTTGTGGTTAAGAGTCCTTCGTCTTGTCCAGTTATTCTATTTGTTTCAATGTGGGAACACACAAAATACAATGAAAATGAATGTAAGTTGGTATGCAAGGGAAAACAAGTAATATGTACATACAATAAATGATAATCAAAAGAATAGAGTTAAAAGCATGCACCTTTGTTTTTCTTGATCCATGGTTGTGGTTATATAGAATTTTTTCTGGCCAAAATCTATTACAAGCCAGAAAATATTAAGAAGTTGGATGATCCTAGCTAAATGATTTGGTTTTGTGCAACAAAGTATCCAGATATGCTTTGAGACATGGAAATATTATTTTGTAATATGCTTGATGTATATTTCATAATTCAAGTATAAGAAAAATTGTATCATGGTCAGACCAATATGTGTCTAAGATAAAGAGGGTGTATTGTGAAGTGGGAACATTTGACCATACATGGTCAATAAGTGCGTTTTTTACATGCTTTATATTATCCAAAAGAAAGAGGAGATTGTAATTGCACATGTAGTTTTACAATTCTTTTTTTATGGCACTATTTTGTAGCATGTCAACATTGAAGTCTCCTAGAATGATAATGGTTTCGTTCAGATGTAAATGGTGTAATGCATTTGAAACAACATTCATTATGTTGGGCAATGTTGCATGTAGAGCGACATAGAGATTCAATATTGCAATTTGAAATCCACGAAAAATTACTCTTGCTAGCACCATCTCAAATTTGTTTTCTTCTAAATGCATATGATCCAAAACTGTTATATGTTTTTTCACTAATATCATCACTTCATGCGTAATGTAACTTCATATGCAATTGTGATTTGGAAATTGCTTGTTTTGCATGCATAATGTCATGTATGTTTCTTGCAAGCAAATAATATCAGATTGCATTGTGTCATAGGCATTGAGTATATCATTCATATGTGCATTTAAGTTGCGTGTGTTAAGTGAGAGAATTGATACAGATGAGTTTGTTTGTATGGATTGGTAATCATATTGCAGATGCCATTTTTCACTAATTCGAAGGAATTGTATCTCAGTATCGACTTCATGTTTGACTTTGAAGTCATCTTTTGTAAGAACGCTTAGCAAATACAAGGACTCTATGTTTCTGACACATGACAGAGATGTGTATACAAGTCCATGTATTCGTATTCCAACAGGGTCGAAGGAAATACTATCAAGTGTTAGCCCTTGTGATTTGTGGATTGTATGTGCACATGCAAGTTGAATTGCAAACTGTTTTTGAATCTTTAGTTGACTTGTCTTTACTGATGTTGATATTGGTTTTGATATTCACAATATAGGTGTCCATTCACGTGAATTGTTTGAATGATATAGATAAGATAACTCGTTGGCTTGTCGGTGGCCAATATGCGGTCATGGAACTTAATCCATAAGACATCAAATTTTTCTGTTTTGGTGTAAGCTTTGAGTATTCCATCTGCACCATTCACCAGGCCATCTTGTGATTCATAGTTGTAGGCATATATTTCAACTAGCATTTCTAATTTCAGGACAAGTCTCAAAGGGAAAGTTGTTGTATGTTGATGACATGGTACATTGCCATGGTTTTCTTCTTCAAGATATGATATCATTTCCAGGCATGAGTGATAGCATATACTTGTTATGCATTGCAACATCCTTATTCTTGTAGAATAGGTAAGGGAAGGTTGGGTCGGTTGGGGCAGGTCACATGCAACTTGAATTGATATATGTTAAAAAACCACATGTTTGGTTGTTTGTCCGCATTCTATTTAGAACTGCAATAAATTTTTCATTTGTTTGGCGCATTGTAGTATGTAATTCAAAGAATTTTATGTTGTCTTTCCAAAAGTCATGCGTCATTGTTTTCATGTTGACCATAGGTTGCTCAAATATGAGAGAATCTTGTATGGGTTGTGCCTGGTAAAGATCCCCACATAATACCATATCAAGGTTTCCAAAGTATTTGGTTTGGACATGTTTTATGTTTCTCAGCCGATTGTCAATGGAATATAAGAAGCAACTTCCAATCAAGGATGCCTCATCTATGAACACAAGTTGTAGTTCCTCATAAAGCTTTGAAAAGGTATCTAACATTTCTTTGCCGAGTGGAAGAAAATGCGACTTGTTAAAAGACATCAATAATGCAGAGTGGACTATTGTTCCACCTGCATTATATGCATCTTTTCCTATATATGTAAGTATCATTCCCTTTGGTTTCATAGGGTCACTCGAACCGTTTGAATCATACATTCATATAAGCATTTGGAATAGTGATTTTAATGTGAATGTCTTCCATGTTCCTGCCCTGCCTGTAAGGAACAAGTGCACATGAGTGTGCATGTTTAAGCGTTTCTTCATTGCAATATCCTTTAGGATTGCTTGCTGCTCTCGATTCAACAATCATCTAACTCTGTAGTATTCTTTATTTTCGATAAATAAAAAATGTTCTGTGACTTTAAACCCAAGATTGATATGTTTTTCAATGGCAGCTGCTCGAGGAAAAGGCAAATCTTCTTGCAAGTCATAGGATTCACAGAAAGTTCTAGTTGTTTTATGCTTTGTTGATGTCTCATCAACATTGCCAGGGTTTTCTAGTTCTTCAAGTGCACTTTCTAAATCACCCCATGTTGGGTTGACATTGTATGTAAATCTAGCCTCATTGGTTTGTACTATAGTCTCATAAATAGTATATGAAGCTTCCCATGTAGCGAAGGTATGTTTTAATGTGTCTTCATTTTGATCAAATGGAACATACACCAATAGTTTCTCTCTACAAAAGTTTTCATAGTTGGTGTGTTTGTTGTGTTTGAAAAATCATATTACATTTGTTTTTTTTCTTTTTGATATGTGTGTACCATTTTTTTTGTAATGCGATACGAATTTTGCAAGGCAGATATGCTTAATGGGAGGTGGATGTTGGAGGTAGTAATCAATAATAGAGAGATATATCACGTCCTCTGAATTATCAGGCTCTTGTTTTAGCAAGAATGGTGGTTTAAGCATGAATTTTTGTGTGTCAGGTGGAGATGTGTTTATGAAGACACATTTCCTTGAACTATAGTTCAAAGGCATGGAAAGTGCGATGTCGACTACTTGCTGAGAAGACATTTGTTGAAGATTAAGTAATGTATTTCCAAGTGTACGTATCATTTTCATAATGTCAATTTGACTTTTTTCATGTTCTCTGTGTATTCTTCTGAATGCACTTGTCATAGATCTGTCAACCTTTGTCATGTACAAGGTACAATATGATTCCATAGCATATGCATTGAGGACAAATTGCACATCTGTATTTGCATTCCACATATTTGGAATGTCCTTGGAGAAACCATTGTTCCAAATATGTGAAAGTTTTCGTGTAAGGAAAATTGTTGGTTGCTTAAGTGTAGATTGTATCACTTGGTTGTACTCATCTTCTGTCAGATTTAGTTCCACCAAGAAGTCTTCAAATCTCATTAAGTCATCGAAGTCTTGTTGTTCTAGAAATGTGAACAAAGATTTTGATTTCTCAATGAGAGCATTGTCCTCTAAAGTAATTGGTTCTATGATTCTTGTTGTTCTCATCGACGACATAGGGAAGTCGTATCTGCACTGTTATTTCTTTCATTTTTTATAGATTCTTGTATGGTAATGTCTATGAACTTTGGAAAGTTCTTGATCCAAATGATCTGTGTTGCATGTTATGTATTTGTCCAGAAACCGCTCGATTTGCAAGTTGTTTTCATTTCCATAGATCGGTGCATCCTCTATCCATAATAGTGTGTGGTCATGTTCATTCCCTCTATTTTGGAACTCAGTTACAAAATAGTAGTCTGATATTCTGCCAAAGAACGTGTCATCATGACATATCAATTTCCTCAAAGCATTTACTTTATGTCTATAGTAACAAGTACATGCCACTGGGTATTTTCTCACGAGGTATCAGTGACATCATTTTCCAAGGTCTCAGTTTGTTTTTTGATTTTATTGTTCCTATACAATACAAACACCGTAGTCACCAAAAGATCCCAATGATGCTCCACACTTGTGAACGTGATGAAATTTTTTGGAGGTCCCAATTTTTGGACCATTGCAAATATAGTTTTCTTGTTTTGCTGCAAGTAGTCAGGAGATATGCGAATGTTTTTGAAATCTATGTATCCAATATCATATTTTAGGATTTGTTCTAGGTTTTCTTTGTACTTGACATCTCTGGCCAATAAATTTCTTCCTTGTAGATGGCCTTTTCTTATTCAGGACCATAGGCAAGAGAGCACTTTCTGAATTAGTATGCACATTGTTTTGAAAAACAAATTTGTTGTGTGATAGGAGAAGTCACCGCTTGAATGTAGCAGTTCCCATCGAACTATTTTTTGGTAGCTGAATCATTCTGTAATGTCAGTGGCACATGGATCCCCATAGAATAGTGTTGGGAAGTTCATTTCCTCTGCAAAATTTCCCTTGAATATTCCAAGTGGGCGTTTCCCTTCAGCAGGTGCAATTTCTAAAATCTTGTCTTGCAAGTCATGAATGTGTTGTGAGTCAGTGAATCCATGTATCAATGTTTCCATAGGTCTTTCATTCTCTGATTCATCACTTTTATCAAAGTTAGTAGTAGTATCAAAAGTTTGTCCAGATTTGTCATTTCCTTGTTCAAGAACATGGTTCCAGTTCTCATTTATACAAATGTTTTCCGCCTTGTACAGGCTTCTGGGACATAGTTCTTTTAATGCTTTCATGAAAATGTGTACACACACTCTACATGTCTGGTATGCATTCTTTTATTTCAAACGTCTTTTGAGAGATACATCAATCATCATTGTTTCTCTCATGGATTGTGGCAATGCTTTTTGAGTAACATCTAGTTGGACATGCACGTTAATAATTGACCTTGTTAAGCCAATTTGGGGTCGTTTATAGCCGCAAGGTCTGATCTGTGAAAATGAAATTTGCAGAGACACTAGTCTCTCTTCAAGTTATGTAAGTGTATTTACATCTGGTAGTGGTGTGTTACATCTTATTTGATCAGGTGTTGCAAATTGTGGTAGTTTTCCATTTTCAAGTGATCTTTTGCATGGAAGACAAATTTTGTTGGTGGAAAATGTTCTATCATTTAGTGTCAAGCTGATGTATTATTTTTGCAAGTCATGCGTGAAAGACTTAATGTTCTTTGTGAAATGTAATTCCTCACAAATCGCACATGAAATGCAAGGAGTGTCTTCAAATTGTTTCATATAGCTTTTCTTTGCATCTCTTTTTCCTAGACGAGGATGTGTAGCAATTGTTTGTTGGTTTTCAATGATGTCATTGTGCAGTGTTTGATCCAATATATGATATGTGGTTTTTCCCCCACAATCAATACCATGATCACTGTGGGATATGTAGCTGCACATGTTTCTCTCATGTATCTGTTTTTTCAACATCTGGCAGGTTAGCTTATGGTTGCCACTCGAAACTAGTTTCACATGTTGACAAGCCATGTTGAAGGTGGAATCAACATTTGTTATGGGCATTGCCTCCTCACCATGTTGACGATGAAAATGGTGATGGTATTTGTCATAGGACATGTGATTTTTGTGTTCAGTAGGAAGTGTGTAAATGCACTCATGTTGTGCACGCACAACTTTTTTTAGGTTGTGATATGTGAGTTTGTGTTTCTTGCTCAAGCTTCCTTCCACCTCAGGATGATCGATCATACAATTGAGAGGTATAGAAGGAAGTGCACTGATGTATTTCACGTATGACCTTTTTCAAGTTGTGATAAGTCAGTCTACACTTTTTGTTTAATCTCTCTATCACCCGATGACAATTGGGATGAGTTTCATCGTGACAACATAGCATGCGATGCTTATGTTGATTCGATGCAGTTTGGTTGGTATGGAAAATGAATCTTGAACTAGAATTATTTCTTATCAAAGGTTGATAATGTATGTGTGCCGTATTTGTTTTTGATGATATGATGTCAATTTTTTTTTATCGTAGTTTGAATCAATACAGTAGAAATGGACAATATCGTCTGAAAGGCTTGACCAAACCTGTATATTTACTATGAATATGACAAATATCCAGTGTAAACAAAATATCCCACCCTCTATATTTCCTTTCTCATATGGCATTTCCATATTAACAAGATATTGTTGCTAACTTCCAATTGTCGGCATACTTTCTATGAGATATGGTAAAAGGTGTTGATGTAAGTAGTCAAATGCCTATTGATTGCCACCTATAATTGCATTGCAAAAGGATTGTACAGTGTAAAGGTGCAATGAATGCACATCAAACTTTGTTGCTATCAAATAGAAGATTGCATTGAGCAAACTATCTCCAAAGTTAGATGTACTAGTTGTTGCTATGTGTAATCCATGAGAGTTCATATGATTCATAATTCGTTTCCAATGGGATTGAAGGTCTTTGCAGGTTAGGGATAAGTAAATATCGGATCCTCCAAGATTGCATATGGATAATATTTTATAGAGTAGTGGTTCATAATGACGACTTAGAGGATTGACATCATGGAACAAGATGCAATATGGATCTCTAGATGCAATTTTGTTGAATAGTAGATATCTTCTTTTTCTTGTTAATGACCAAATTCCAATTGATATATTTAGCCACTTGGCTAGACACCATATACATGATGTATCTCCCCAAATTCCTCTCTCATGTGGAGGTAGGGTTACAGATTCAGAGAAACACATCTTTGAAAGATACGTACTGACATAATGTATTCCATGCAATTGGTAAAGAAAATCAGATGCCAATTTGTATTGATACGACTCTAATGCCTCAATGTTTCAATTTTACAAACAAACTAATAAATTATCTATCAATCCATTGCATAGCACGGTCAAGGAATAACGAAAGTGCAATAGAACTTGAAATGCATCGAAGAGGCAATCTCCTGCAGTATACAAAAATGCATCTAATTTGAAAAGGGCATTGTTACACAATACCTGGTCGATGTTGTCATGTACAACAGAGTGTGCATCTATTTGATATCGTTCAACATCTATTGCTTGCTCCATCTTTTAAGTTGTGATTTTCAAGATGTTTCTTAGTTATGTTTAGATAATATGAAAATAGAAAAAAAGATAAGTATAAGTTTGGGAGTGCATACCAACTCTGCTATGCATCCTTCAACCTTTGTTTGTCTCAAATCTAGTGCTCCGTGGTTGCTATAGAAAATGACAGAGAAATAAAGCTATAGTTAGTTCCCAACGATATAGAAGAGATAATGCAAATAAAACAATAGTATCAATTTTCTCAGTACAAAGATTGAGTATTTAGGTAGCAAATCACAAAAACACCGTCCTAACAATTTTTTGTGTGTAAAGCCCATTTCATAAACTATATAGAAGAGATTTAGCTAGAAAATCGCAAAACACTGGCCTAACAATTTTCTGTGTGTCAAGCCCATTGGACAAAAGAAATTTGATATTTTAATAATCGTTTTTTTGTCATCTCAGCAACTATTGGAAGTCTGAACCCTTATAAGAGTTCTATTTATCATGTGGGAGGATACTCCAAAATCAACATTAATGTTTGTACTCGACTCATTTTGTGTTTTATCTTCATCCTTTACCTAGGATTTGCATTTCAGGTCTTGGAACTTTCTCTTTATAAGTTACTAAAATATGTCACCGATAAAGATGGATAATGCCTGGCAATGGTAAGCAATTTTGTTGCAGCTTGGTTACCTTTGTATCATACTTATCCCTTCTACACCTACCTATAATTTTCTTCCACAAGAACAT
The DNA here is from genome assembly GCA_009831015.1 of Picea engelmannii. Classification (NCBI taxonomy): domain Eukaryota; kingdom Viridiplantae; phylum Streptophyta; class Pinopsida; order Pinales; family Pinaceae; genus Picea; species Picea engelmannii. The sequence goes on along the minus strand of ML779206.1, from coordinate 386,673 downwards.
TTTGCAAAGGCAAGTAGGTACTCATTCCTGAGAAAGATGGGAATATCATCGAGGGCATGGTAGGAAGGCCAAAGAATTTCCTTATTCAATTGAGGCGTTAGATTTCCACTTCATCACATAAGGCAAAGGACCAAGATTTGTAATGATAGAAAAAATGACAGCCGAAGTTGTCCAGATGACATTTGCATACACATGGTGCAGAGTTTGGGGAAAAAATTGGAGGAAAATTTAAGAGCAGGAGGAAAAGATATGCCAACCTCTATGGAAAGTCTGCAGGATATGAATGCTGAATAAATACATAAACAATCTTACTTGCAAACTGTAAATAGTAAACAATAAAAAATGAATACAAATGAAACTATGGTATTGAAACTTACTCGTCAATGATGAATGACAAAATCACAAGTCCAATTGCGAGTGTAGGATTTCAACCTTGCAAAGTGCAACAACAGGTCCTGGAATTACCCAGGATTTGCATTCCAGGTCCTGGAACTTTTTCTTTCTAACTTACTGAAATATGTCATTGATAAAGATGGATAATTCCTAGAAATGGTGTGCAATTTTGTTGCAACTTGGTTACCGTTGTATCATACTTATCCCTCCTACACCTACCTGCAATTTTCTTCTACAAGAACATTTTTCAAAGGAAACAAGATTGACATCGTCTTTTCATGTGAAAAACACGAGATACATTCCCGTAGGGGATAGGTAGGTAATCATTGCTGGGAAAGGTGGGAATATCATCGAGGGCAAGGTAGGAAGGCTAAAGAATTTCCTTATTCAATTGAGGCTTTAGATTTCCACTTCGTCACATACAACAAAGGACTGAGATTTGTAATGCTAGAAAAAATGACAGCTGGAGTTGTGTAGATGACATTGGCATGCACATGGTGCAGAGTTTGGGGTAAAAATTGGAGGAAAATTTAAGAGCAGCAGAAAAAAATATTCCAACCTCTATGAAAAGTCTGCAAGATAAGAATGATGAATAAATACTTAAACATTCTTACTTGCAAACTGTAAATTGTAAACAACGAATACGAATGAAACTATGGTATTGAAACTTACTCATCAATGATGAACGACATAATTGCATTTCCAATTGCGGGTGTAGGATTTGAACCCTGCAAAGTGAAAAAATAGCTCCAACTGTGGGTGCAGGACTCCAACCTTGCAAAGTTGAAGAAAACAAAATAAAGTGACAAGAAACAAACCAGTGAGCAAGCACCAACAGGTCCAACTATAGGTGCAAGACTTCAACCTTGCAAAGTTAAAGCAAACAACAATAAGCAACAACCAACTAACCAACAAACCAATGATCAAGTAGCAACCAATGAACCAGTAAATAATATATGTATCTTCAATGATGACTAAATTTCATTCCAAACATAGAAGAAATATGAAACATATGATGACTATGCGAGTGGCGGTGGACAACAATATTGCCCAAATTCACTGCAAGATTGTATGCAAAAATTGGAGGAAAAATGTACTATGACAGGCCTATTTAAGTAAACCTTTAAGGCCACCAGGCCTATTTAAGGGCCTTGTGCTATGTAAACATTTAAGATATCAGGCCTATTCAATTACCTCAAAAAGAGTGTCAATTCTCAAAACTTTTAGTATGTAAACATTTCAATAGAAATAAAAAAATTCAAAAAGAGTGTCGATGCTCAAAATTTTGGATATCTAAACATTTAAAACATTGGGAATAACGAAGTTGGCAATAAGACTTCGAATCTATTCTCCAATGAGATGATGACAAATAATTATTTTTTACTATATATAAAATAATACTTTCTATTCTCTAGTTCTAACAATAGAGATTGTGCAAAAAATTATAGTTAAAGGGCAAGTTAATATGAAGTCAATGATTTATAAATTGCTATAGTCCCTCTACGCCTTCGGCAGGGACTAATAAGAAATAGATCACAACATAGTTGGACCGTTCCTTCACTCTAGGAAGGCAACATCCAAATACAAAATTATAATATTTAAAATTAAATATATTGTTGTCCATGTAATTGTAAATAACTAGTGTCAACAACTTACAACTTTTTATTTATTATTATTATTATTAGTTTTAATGTATTTTTTCTATTTTTCCATTTTCTCATTTTTATTTTAGTTTTTTAAAAACATAATCTTAACAAAATATATTTTTTAAATTTAGTTTTCTTTATTTATTTTTTTAAATTTCAATTTTATTGTTAATATTAAATAGTTTTTGAATTTTTAATCCTATAAATATCCACTTAAGCATTCTTTTCTATTAGTATTTAAATTTTATTTGTCTCAATGATGAGTTGAGTGTCCACTCAAAATGTTGGACATTTCAAAATTTTATACATAGCTTATCTCTAAAAAGATCAAGCAACATTATGACTAATTGTGAAAAGCTACACACTTAAATAGAGAAAAAGTTTATTCATAATTTTTATACGTATATCATTAAAGGAAAATACTAAATTAAAATTAAAAAAAAAAAAATAAATATACAAAAAAAATACAATTTTTTTAATAAAACATTATATGTTTTTTTGTAAATACATGGGAAATTTTTTTTAGTCTACTTGTAAAAGATCCATACAAAAATTCTGAGCTACTAGTCTGCCACTAGGGAAACTAGATCAATAACAAAGAAAACGTTTATCTATCCAAACACTTTGAAGCAAGTTTTTGACTCTCCTCTATCTATATATATATACTTTGTAAGAAAAGTATTGAGAGCTACTAGAGTTTGAGGCCTTGAGATACCTTCTCTCCCTTATACAAAAAGAAAAAAAGAAAAAAAGTAAAACATATTGATTATTCATTCTAGTATTGTGCTTGAGGCCCCTAAGGAGGAACTATGGTTGCATGCTTGCATGATTGAGCTATTGTAGTAGAACCAATGAGAGGAAGACGTGCTAGGACTTCACAAAGGAGCATGTGAAACTCGTCGAGCTAAAGTTGAATGATGTTTTGTGCTTCCTCGTGCGTCTGCAACATTTGACCTAGGAGCATTTTGATGTCCCAATAGAGTTCCATTGTCCTCCAATATTTAGATTCACGACCCTGTGAACTTCTAATGTCTGGAACCCAAGAAATGATGTCTTCATTTACCTCCTATGTGGGAGTGAGAACTCATTCCATTCGGATGTCCTCTTCGGCTTCTTCCAACAACTCATGAATTGGAGGGAGAATGGCTTCTTGAAAGGAAAAAACCGTGACGTGGGAATCATCTGGACTCACGTTGATGGATATTGCTCTACTCTTTGGCTTGATGGAGTCTCTGAGGAAGAGCTCTCTCATGTCCTATAACCACGGCGATAATCTCTTCTAGGCACCATACTTATTTTCGCTTGCTTTCCAAACTAAAGACAAATGTGAATCCATGAAGGATTCAGATTTATCATGCCCTCTATCGCCAAAGTATCCTAGACCACACACCCGTGTTTTTTCGACCAATTCCTGGGGTGTCGAGGTTTGTCGAATGAGCCTTTGTTCTTGTCTCCCTTTTTTGTCATGCTTCCCCACATAGTTTTTCTAGAGGTACCTCCTTTCCAGACCTCCATGCTTCCAGGCTTCTTCGTTAAATTATTCATTGGATTTCTCTGGTACTTATTGTACTTCCTTTCTACAAGATACCAGATCTAATAAATACGCAGAACAAAAATAAAATGCTATGAATGGCAGAATAACAGTAATATAACTAGCATAATCATCCACAATAACACATAAATAATATGAGAACAACAACTGAAATAACACTTTGATTCAGAAAGCAATGTTCACAGGCCTCTTCGAGGGGGCAACCTCCAGTCGAGTAGCGCTCTATTACAATAATCTCCCAGCTAGGGTTTTCATACCCTCGACCCTTATTTATACTGAATATGTCTATTAAGAGAAGCATATAGAGGAAGATCCTTCTAGAAGCAGAAGCTTCTATTAGGTCTTCTTACATCCGTCTTATTCTATTTATTGAAAGGCCTTATTAATATTGACCTTTATTACATCTGAATACATTGATCTACCTATGTGCAGGTTAGGACCTTAACATGTCCACCCCCTTAAAAACAACCTTGTCCTCAAGGCTTGATATGTGGAAACTGCTGTAGAATGGTAGTTGGTTCCCAAGTGGCATCTGCTGGAGTCATATCTTTCCACTGTACTAGCACTTCCTTGATGGTTCTCTGATGCAGGCGACACTCATGCTGGTCCAAAACTACTTCTGGCTGTAGCCAAATGAATCCTTCTTCAACTAACTCTGGAAGGTTGGTTTGAATTTGGCACTTGGTTCCAATCACCTTCTTCAAGCATGAAACATGAAAAATAGGATGTAGCTTCGACTGACTGGGCAGAGCTAACTGATATGTGAATTGTCCCACACACTTGAGAATTGTGTAAGGGCCATAAAATTTGGGTGCTAGCTTCTGACAATGCTCAACCTTGAGGGAAGTTTTCTTATATGGTTGCAGTCTCAGAAACACCTGATCCCCTTCTGCAAATTGACGTTTGGAGCGACCTTGATCTGCTTGTTGCTTCATTCAATTCTGTGCCATGACCAAGTTCTCTTTAAGGGTACGAAGGATATCCTCTTGGACTGTAAGTGTTTGGTCAACCGCCTGGACCTTCGAGGTACCCGGTAAGTATGAGAGAACTGAGGGTGGCTTCTATCCATATACCACTTCAAAAGGAGTCATGCGAGTGGTTGTATGGTATGTAGTGTTGTACCACCATTCGGTGAGGGGTAACCATTGAGCCCACTGGTGTTGTTTTTCAGAGGCAAAGCACCTCAGATATGTTTCCAAACACTTGTTGACAACTTTTATTTGACCATCCGTCTGGGGATGATAAGTTGAGCTGAGATGCAATTGTGTGCCTTGTATCTTAAACAGTTATTGCCAAAAATTGCTCGTGAAAGTTGGGTCACGATCATAAACAATAGAGTGTGGCATGCCATGAAGCTTGAAGACCTGGTCCATGAAAATTTGAGCCACCATGGATGCAGTAAATGGGTGGTGAAGAGCGCAAAAATGAGCATACTTGGAAAGGCGATCCACCACCACCATTATGACTGAT
>ML779206.1:343270-354035 GCA_009831015.1 Picea engelmannii | reverse complement strand
CTTATTGGATTTAATAATCATGACCTTAGTCTTATCAGTATTAACAGTCATACCCATATTGGAGCAAAAATCCTTGAGGATTCTTAGTTGGTTTTCAAGATCATGGGGACTCCTTGCCATAAGAACGATATCATTGACATAAATAAGAAGATTGATGACTATACCAGTGAGAGTAGGGCTGACACAACCTGCTTTTTCCAAGCATTCTTCTAACTTGTCAATGTATGCTAGAAAGGGTAGGGGATAAGGGACAACCTTGTTTGACTCTGATATTGCAGTTAATCTCTTTTGATTAGCTCTCAATGTTTTTAAACTTAGCAATAACATTCTCATACATCCTTATTGCAACAACGCTCAACTCGAGAGTCACTTTTATCTCTTCCAACCTATTCCAAAGGTTTTTCCTAGGAACCATGTCAAAAGCTTTTCTAAAGTCAACAAAACAACAAAAAAGATTGGTTTTAGTATTGTGGAACTCCTCTGCAATGATCCTAAAGCTAACAAGATGGTCCACAGTTGAATGATATCTCCTAAACCCAACCTGGCCTTTAGGTCTTTTACCATGACTTTCTAGCCAAAGGCTAATCTTCTTTTCCAAAATTAATAATAATATCAATATTATATTTTATAAATACTTTATAGTTTTTAAACTTATTTTTTTTATTTTATATAGTTATCCAAACTTAGTAGTAATTTATAATAGATAATTATTATATATAATTAATACAATATTATGATATAATTGATTTTAATGGACGTTTTTTTTTTTGTAAATTAGTAGTCGTATTAAGGCCTTCTTGAAAAAGTTACAAGTTGTCTATCATGTGTGGCAACAGTGCCCATCTGGGAAACCACTGTTGGCACTTGTCCCAAAAATAGAGTGCCACTTGTCCAAATAAAAACACAGTGTGACATGCAAAAACTACAGTGCCACGCAGGGTGATAAGCTGAGAGTAAACTAAGCAGAGCGACTGTTTGTAAACTAAATAGAGTTGGCTATGAAAAACAAGAGCTAAAACCTGAAACAAGAGAACATTAGAAACCTGGACCAAGCCTTGGGCCTGCAAAAGCCTGGGTCTTCTTCATTTTGCCATTGTCTCGATCTGCAATTGCTTGCTGAAGGTCCTGTAGAAAGGACATCAGAATGTCCACCCTGCTCCATCGCTTGGCGTCCTTCTGCTACAAATCCCGAAGTGCAGACTTGATGTCCTCTTGTCCTCTAGTGAGCTCACGCAGTGAAGCTGTGATCACTTCCCGATCGACACACTTGTTGCAGGTAAATCGAAGTGTGGAGTCGGACGAGGTGGAGGGAAGGGGTGAGGGAGCGGAGGTAGCTTCAAAGTGTTGGCGAGGTGGGGGAAAGGAGGTGGCGACCGACGAGGTGGAGAGGGCGGGGGAGGTGCATAGCCCAGAGAATTCCCCAAGTTGTCAAACCATTCTACCCGGCAACCATAGAGGTTTGAGAGCAGTGACAGGTCTTGGGTGACCTCTTGAATTGACTCTGCGAGAGAGGGAACTATGATGGGATCCAAGACAGGGAAGGCATCATTATTAGGTGAAGGGTCAGAAGATTTTAATGAATGTTAATCATCATCATCATTATAATAATATTTTTTTTAAAATAAATTTATTTTATATTAATATTTATTACATTCTATCTTAATTTTAATAACAATTAAATTCAAATATAACTACAAAGTTTTTAAATATTTTTATGATAAAATTACTTTTTAAATAAATCAAAATTAGATTTGATGGTTTTTAGTGATAGTCACATCCATAATCAAATAATCAAATAGTGATTTATACCTTACATACATAATCCTTCATAATAACGACATCAAACTTTTGCCATTAGCTTGCAACATGGTTCCTTTCATACTCCGCACTTTTTTGGTAGTAGGCCCCTTTGCAAACTAGATAGGATTTAGTATTCTCAAATTTAAGTCGATTTTGTTTTATTTTATTTTATGTTTTTATTACATTCAACGAAAGAAGGTTTGGGATAAAAAATTTCATCTACAATTAGAGTTAGGATATAAATTTTCATTTACTTAAGTTTTTTTAAATAACTATTTTTTATTTTTGATTTTATAAACATCATTTATTTTTAATGAAAATAGAGATTATGTTTAATAAATAATTAAACATTTTAAATAATATTTTAACTTAATTTATTATTATTAATAATAAATCTTATATACATCAAATTTTGAATTTAATTTTTTTTAAGTATTAATGCATTTATATACATCACTTTAACATTGTTGTCATAAAAATTTCTTTTAAAATTTATTAAAAAAAAATATAGTAAAAAAATAAGTACATGCAACTATACTATTATTATCATATTTCAACCTATCAAAATCTAAAAAAATATAAGATTTAAGTCTAATTATTTAAAAAAAAAAGCATTTAGCAAAGGTTGATTTTTCTCATTCAAATTCCCAATTTGTATTAGTTGAATCATTCTAAATATCGATTAGATTTTGTTCATATGTAACAATCCATTTTGATTTTGATTTTTGATTTTGATTTTGTTAGTGAAATTGCATTATGACCTATTTTGTATTTCTTTGCTTATTATTTGTTAATTTTGTTAGAATGGTGGAACTATATTATATGGATATGTGGTCCTACTTATGTGCGAAAGTTATGTATAGTTTATTGTGTATGTTATTAATGATGACTATTGTGTGATTAACTTCTAGCATGCAAATTTAAATGAAAGATTGTGATATGTGGATACCAATTTAAATTATATGTTGAAATAGATCAATAGGTACCATGCACATGGTAAATATACTATCTTGTTTACATTGTTTATGGAAGAGTAACATGACAATCACATATAGATAGTTATATGGTTATTCATGATCTAGTTTTTTTGGTAAACTAACCTACATGTTAAATGGGCTAAGTGATAACCAAATAAGTGTGATACTAAGGTGATGTGGATGTCATGAACATTGAAAGAAGAATGGTATGCTATGAAACATTTATTCATTATTTAAATATTGGTTCAATGCATTGCTATGATATGTGGACAAATGTAGGTTTTACAAGAAGTATATTTGCCCAAATTGGTCATTCAATGACGTAGTTCTAACAACCACAATAGCAGCTCTATGGTATTGATAGGGTGTTGAACCTAGTTCTATCATGAGGGGTGGAGGTATTGCCCACCATTTATCCTTCAAAATCTAGAGTCATGGGAGAGTTGTGTTAAGCCACACTCTCCTAGACGTGTGATGGAAACTACCAGTTGCCTATTGGGGAAGATATTACTATTTATCATAAATGTTAATATATAGTATAATTGTGGAATATCTAAAATGGGCCAATGTCTTACAAAATGTTAGTGTTTAATCATATTTACAAATAAAACAAAAATTAATTGTTATTCATTTGGATGCTTAGTGGTATCAATTTTTAATGTTTCTTATATCACTAACATCTAACTAGTGTTTAAGCTCCCTTATAACAAATCTCCTTAAAAACAAAATATTAAACTATTAATGCATTTAATCACCTCCCTCATAACAAAAACTATCAATGCATCTAATCACCAATAAAACTGTCAACACTATCAACATCATTCAACTTCATGATCCGTCACATGTACTTTGCAATAGTCTTTCTGTTTGTTACACAACTAGAACCAAACATTTATAGTTTGGCCACAACTACAAAACTCCCCTAAGAAAAACCTTTGGGCAACCAAAATGATTTTGATACTTGGAGGCATACTATAGTCACATTTTCAAATGTGCATCACCAATTCCTCTCTCTCACCTCTTCATTCTTCACTCCCTCTCACCTCTTCATTCCCCACCCCTCTCACCTCATACAAAACTTAGTAGATTCATATTTTGATTGAAATGGTTTGCCTAACACAGTTTTTCTACCAACAAATAAATATGAAATAACCAAAAAAATGCACAACTCCTCTAGAAGCATATCACCATGCTTGAACAACAAGAGCACATGAAAATTGTGCACCTAAATGACATACACAATAGAGCATGAAAATCTTCCAAAACTCCACCAAAATAATGTTGACAACATATATACACAACAACAATAATACTTCACCAACATGCTTCGTTCCTTACATTAATATTACTCATCAAACAACAAAACAAAATTCTCACCAAAAAAAAGAGTCTATATATAAAAGATTATGCTCTAAAACCTATGATGACCAGTTACCTTTTTCATGAGAAAGCTAAGTTACCTTTTTCATGGGAGAGTTCGAGCCCATACAAACTCTACTACCATGCTAAATAATGATAAAATACACATAATACAAACACAAATATAATTTGTTTTATTATTCACCACCATATATATATAATTTCTTATTTTTTCTAATTTAAAAAAAACCAAATTTAAGTGTACTTATTTTTTAAAATCATTTTTACCTTTTTTTTCTTTTCACTTCCTTTCCCTTTTATAAAATTATTTCCTCAATCAAATAAGAAATAAATAAATTAACTTAAAAAGGAACATGTTGTCACGCATCCAACTTCTCCACGTGAAGACAAACCTAAGAATCATAATTGCTCCACATGAAGACAAAACTCTATAAACCAAATTCTCTCTTATTCGAGTTCCTAATTGAGGATAAGAGCAAAGGGATGACCACATGATTATTTGTGGACATGTGAGACCCACTTCTCCTTTAACTCCATGGATATTTCACCAAACCTCGCATATAAAGTGTTGGCCTTATATTGCATTTGTGATTAGATTGGGTCTAAATCATTGGAGTTGTGGGATAAAACAACTATATTTGGGAAGGTAAATTATCAACCCCCAATTAACGATTTTTTTTGGTAAATTATCAACACCCAATCAACAAAAGGGAAAAAATATAATTACATATGTTATATTGTTGGGCAGCTACGTGAGAAATCAGTCCAACAATAGAACGGATGTTTTATCGGACTTACGACCTAATATATATCAAAGATGGAATTGTTAATATGCTTGTTACAAAAATTTTCATTAATGAATACAAAAAACTATCCAAACATTTTCTAGAAGCTAGAAGAGTGAGGCATAATGTTCTTTATGTTATGGCCAAAAACACTTAGTAAGGGAGAATTCATAACAAAGAAATTAGATAGAGGAAGGAGGATCCCGAGGAACCTGGGAGATATCCTCTCCATCGTGGTTGAAGGTAATCCCTTGCTTGGCCGCCATGATGTCAAGCTTCTTGTTTGTCAGTTAGTTTTGTAGCTGGATAAATTCAATTTGCTTGACCATCTCTGTTTTTGTAGAATCCATGGCAGTGATGGCTTTGGCAAGCATGATTTTCATGTGCTAGTACAGATCAATGGTACAGAGGTATTTGGTGTCTCTGGCACAGGTCGATACAGTATCAGGGATAAGGGGCATACCACCTGTCCACATTTATCTTTGAATTAATGCCCGACATTGGGATGAGATGGGAAGGTGTCTTATGTCTCATGGACATTGAAGGCAGGGGGCATCAGGTTTTGCGAAGGGTCGAGGCTGTTAGTAGGTCCTCCAGATGACACCCGAATCGAGAAGGATAAAACATGTATTGTTCCTGTCCTAGAATAATATAAAAGTCAAATAGAATTTCATCACAATTAATAATATTTTAGAATTCATTATATAAATAACAAAGATGATTTTATAAAAGAACATCATCGCCACCTTTCTAAGGTACCTTGAGACAAATGGGTTCCATATGGTTATCTTATTCCTAATGACATAATTAAACTTTAGCAAATCATTAATAAACATTTTGAGTATTTGAGAGGCTCAAATTTCCATGCCAAGGCCCTTTGTATGCCATATTTATGGTCATTACAACTTACTTTGACATAGATCAACCTATTTTTATGTTCAATTATTTTTCTCAACTGCTTTACTTCTATGATGTAAGTTGTTTCAATTTGTGATTCATTTTTTTAGTTCTTCTTTTACTGTTGTTGGTGTATCCTCATCTTATTGTTCTTTTATACAAAAAATTATGAGGTTCAAGGCTCTTTTGTTACACTCATGATCCAACTCTATTGACTTGTTCATTTCCTCTTTGATGGGCTTGCTATCCAATTTATTTTCCAAACTAATTAGGGCCAAATTGCTAGTTAGTTTTTCTTCTAGCTCTTTAATCCTATCTCTCATATTGAGATCGATCCAAGATCTTTTATTCAATGAATATAACATGAATTGCATTAAAGAGCATGAACAAAGCACATGTGCAACATAAATTAAGAAAGCATATACATGGAGAAATGACAAGAAGAAAAATTGTACAAGACTTGATAACAAAGTTCGTCCCAACAATGGACTACATCTTCGAGCCCACTTCTCAATGGAGAGGCCTTTATATTATCTCAACAAAAAATGGCATAAATACATGGAAATATCTCAATTTTGGCCATGACCTGAAATTTTGTTGCTTGGATCCAAATTATGACTGCACTAGTGGATTCGTGGCGAGAAATCGTGCAAAAATGACTATAAGTTCATCAAATTCTGTCACTGTCACTTCTAGGCCCCTCATGGGCTCTCTACATCAAAAAGTGTGCCACAAAAGTCTGTACAACGTGCAATACATGTTACTTGCATTGAAATCCATGACACAAAGGGAGCGTTGGATCTTTCTCTATCGGATAGCAAATTGGGTTTAAGTATAATTTTTGTGGGAATACTTTACAAAGAGTCTGTTAGGCAGACTGGTTGGTGGATGACGCATTGGTGCTAAGTTTAGTGGGAGGTACCGGGGTAAAACCCGCAGGCCTCCCTCTTGGGCATGCAATTATATGTTGGTCTAAATAATTTTTGGGCGATGGAGCTTCCAAGCTCCACCACTTGGAACATTGGTAACGGTTGTTGGATTATGTGGAAGAGGTCCTGTGGTAAAACCTGTGGGCCTTCGCTTATGGCATATATATTTTTAATATATTTGTTGGTGGATTGGTTGGTCGCCCGCTGGGTGGTAGTTTGTGTTAGAATATGAAGGTTGTGTGCTCATTTTACCATTGACAATACCCTTGTCACCCAACCATAGGCCGAAGCCACCCTTCGAGCACCTTAACCTTGACTGAGAATTACTCCGAAAGCAAACCCTAGGCTAGGTAGCCAAACAAGGTGCAGTGCATCTTCCTCCAAGGATAACGCATCAACAATAGTTGATCAGATAGTCCAAACCCTAGACAAGAGACAGTCCAAGCCAAAACTGGTTGTTGCAGCTCTCCTCCACACGTGCGCACAAAACTAGGAACTGCAGTGTGCACCAATTGTTGCTCTGCAATTATGAGACCGTGACAAATGAGAATTGGCGCCTTGTATTTATAGTGGTTCTCCCAAACTTACTGGGGCCAACTTCTCCTTCTGGGTACATGTCTGTTCAATATATTATTATTATTTCTAGCCGACTTCTTCTCTTGGAGGCTAATAACCTAATATAAATTATCTTCTTGAGCCAGCAAGTTTTCTAGGGTTATTAACCAACTCATTAGGGTTTCTTCTTGCTTTCTGGAGTATTATATTCTCCTCAGGTTCACACATGGAGGTAAATACCTCCTGCAACTACCATAATATAAACATTCCCTCCTAGCTAGGGAGGTATTACAGGTAATGGTCTTGAGCACAAAAACATACCATTCACCCGGTAGCATCAACATAGTCGTCTAGACTATCTCATGACTAGATCATGAGCATCACCAACACCATCAGCTGCATCATCTCTCGAAACCATACTTCATCTGAGTAATCAGACATGATGCTGGATAAGTCACTCACACCATAAAGTGATACAAGAGCCATTCTTATAATCTAGAAGAGTAATGCTCTGAACCATTTTCCATTTGGAAAATCTTTGTTCATCATTCTTCTGAATGATGATTATCTCTAATAAACTGCTGATAGTCTTCAAGGCAATCGGAACAAAAATAGAACACAATTGTTTCTATCCATAGTAGTACATAACTACAATCCAGTGGTACACTACCACACCAAGTAACACACAAGTACTTGATCAACAACGTATAGTCACGAACAGTGGAACATATCCACCATAGTAGTCTACATCTACTGTCATATAGTCTTCATAACAAACATCTGATAGCAACCTGCAGAGAAGCAATGTTATGATATAAACTGAATCATCTAGGCCAATCTTTCACTCACATTTGTGAGATTTGAAAGAATATTTGCCCTCAAAGTAGAACAATGAGATATCTGGACTATTATTCTCAAGCAAGGAATAATAATTGTCCTATCTTCTGAACCTGGACCATTCCCCACCCTGGGCCATTCTTCCTACACTAATCAAAGTGCACCCTGGAGAGAATGTATAACCCTAAGGAATGCTGAGCCTGGACCATTCCCCACCCCGGGCCATTCCTTCTACACTAATCAAAGTGCACCCTGGAGAGAATGTATAAACCCTAAGGAATGTCTGTCCCTGATTGTTGAGCCTGGACCATTGCCCACCCTGGGCCAGTCCTCCTACACTAATCAAAGTGCACCCTGGAGAGAATGTATAAACCCTAAGGAATGATTGTTCGGATCATTTCCTCTATTAACCACAAGAGGAAAAGACTGTCCTGTATCAACCTCCAAAACAGACCATTCCTCATGTTAACCACAATGAGAAATTGTTGTCCGACGAGGCGGGCTAGTCTTCTTGAATAACCCTCAAGAAGAGAGACTTCCCTAGACCACTCCCCATGTTAACCACAATGGGAAGTCGCTATCTATGATACATCAACAATCAAACTACTTCCCATGTTAACCACAATGGGAAGTCACTGTCTGTCAAAAATCTCAATCCACTTTCCGAACAGGAAAGCATCTGTCCCAGATGGACTATTTTTTTTTCAATCTTGAAAATGAATGTCTTTAATAATATTTTTAGGGCTCCCTCCCAACCTGGGAGTCATCTCTTCCTTTTTCAAGAAGGAATTCGTTTCCACGAGCTCTAGCTTGAGTATACAAACTCTTTCATATTGGATAGAAGCTTTACCAAAATGTCTGCTTATCTGCCCATCTGTGGAGATATGTATTGGAGAACCATTTTCTCCTTTCTGGACTTCATCATGGATAATGCAATGCTTGATTTCACTTGTGAAGGATTCAATAGAGTATATAATTGTTGGAAAACTGGAACATATCTATGTGGCACTTCTTCTGTTATCATGAGATCTGATCTACTGAGTAATCATCTTGATGTTATAGGAAATCTTCACCACGCTTCTGCTGTGCACTGGAGGTTCTCCACCAAGTTCTCTTCTTCTATCTGCATACAAGGGTCTCTTTCTGGTATGCCTCAAAGTCTTGAGATTGCTCTTCATACGCTCTTTATTCAATTTCTCTGGAGAACATTCTTTGCATTCATCTGATGTAAAATTCTGACTTATGGATGTTGCGGATGATATAATGACTCATGTAGTGATATGTCTGGTGTACTGGAACAAGTAATCATCATAGTCTTCTCCCTCCATATGGGAGAACCCTTGGTTCTGTATCTTGCAATGCTTTCATTCATAAGTCTTCCATACACTATTCTTCATCATGAATTCCAGTTCCTTTGCTTGATTGCTTTTATTGAGTTTATATCAAGTTGACAATCTTGTGATTCTTGATATAATGAATGGTTGTTCTGGCTTCTCTTTCTTTCTTGGAATCTTCGTGTGTTTCTTTAGTTCTCGGGTCCATGGAGTTTATTATAGATTCCATGCCCTAAAGATTCCATCATAGGATCACGGATGTGGATGGACAATCAGGGATACTTTAAGGCTTCTCTTGTACTATCTTTCATGGCTGATATCATGGATATATATACTTCATCATCTTCAATGGATCATAGGATTAGCTCCCTCCTAATCCTTGCTTCATGTATGAGTGCATATAATCGACTCCCTCCATCTAACAGAGTCCATGCTTCCATCTACATCCTTATTTTCTTATGCAATATATAATTGGCTCTCTTGTCTAATAGAGTCCATGCTTCCATCTTGTTGTCTTCTACAAAACGTCATAAGTCTTTTTCCAATTTCCTCTCGATTGCTAACTTCTTTCTGTCTTTGATTCTTCTAAGTCTCTTCATGATTGATTCAACTTATCTTGCAATAACTTTCACATGATTTGTATTTCATTCTTTCATGTGTATTATCTAATGATATCCATTTTCATCTTGTTGTTCTTCCATAGGTATAGTTCTTCTTGGAACACATTATCTTCCAAGAGATAGATATACAAGATATGTATAGAGACGATGCAAACAAGATATGTACAAGAAATAAGAAGAGTGGTGTTACCTTTAAAAGAAGAAGTCTCTTCCATCCCGCTTAGTCTTCTTTGTAGGTTCATTTTCTTCGGCAATTGATGCTTTGTGTTTCTCCTTCCTTTTCTTTAGCTCGGGACAATTATTCTTGTAGTGACCATACTTTCGATAGTTGAAGCATTGTACTTCTGAAATGTCTTTCTCTTGATTTGGCTTCCTCCTTGAACCAAACTTCCTTTTGTTCCCGAAGTTCTTGAATCTTCCTGTGAAGGCTTGATCATCGTACTTTTTTTGGGGTTTCTCTTTTGCACTGATCCTTGTTTCTTCTTGAGCACAACAAGTCCAAAGTTCTTCAAATTTTGGATACTCCTTTCTTGTGTTCATGCTTGCGGAAATGCATCCCACATCTTGGGAAGACCATTGAGTACTATGTTTACCAATTCCTTCTTTGAAATGATCTCTTAATTGGGAGATCCTTACAAAGCATGATGTTAT
>ML779206.1:245872-299428 GCA_009831015.1 Picea engelmannii | reverse complement strand
AGGTAGTATCTCATACTGCAAAATTCATCTTCTTCACAATCTGTTCAAAATGGGAACAAAAGGACACTGCAACCACTACATCTTCGCCCTAAGCACCTTCTATCCAACATAAGCAGGACAACAAGGTTGTAGAAAAGAGAAAAGATTCCTTCTGCAAAACGTCCTCTCATGTAGCCTAACTTATTGAACAGCCCCAACCTCAACAGGTTCATGACAGACTTCCACAAACTGAGGAGCACGACGTCTCCAGAAAGGCAAGCAACTCACCAAGATGCAGATTCAGCAAACGCTTTTCCCTCTCCCCCGACAAATAAACGCAATGGATACCATTGCTTCCTAAGGAGGGAGGATTGATCTAGGTGGATATCAGTGGCCACCCACCTTTTCTGACTGGCTCAAAACAGTTTTCTGGCAAATTTGGCAATTTACTATTTTTAGCAGTTTTTAACTTTCGGGGCCATTTTGAGGGCCGAAATGAAGGTTTTTCAATATAGAGGTTCTAAATGATATCCAAAGGCATGATTGATCCCCCAAAATGAATCTCCTCGATGATACCTTTCCAACGAGCTATCATACGCCTAAAACAAAGATCGTATGCAAAAGTTACAACCCCGGGAAGTTGATGTACTAACTTACCCAAACGGGGCCCACATGACTTTTGGCGCTTCATCTCCTAGGGTTAGGTTTTTGGATGTCTAGGAATTTTGGCATTCCTGTTTATTGTAAAAAGGCATTCAAAGCCTCATTGTAATCATCTTCTTGCGAATGCGAGTAGCCGTCACATCTCTTCTCAGAGATAAGCTGCCACCATTCTATCGAGTCTTTCACTCTGTATTTTACAGTCTCTGTACATTTATTTCATTTATAGAAATCATGTATTACTGTATATTTGTGTTTATGGTTGCATCTCTGATATATTTCTGTCATATTATTGAATATCTGCGATACCTCTGTGCATTTCTTTATTATATCTCCGATCTCATTTCGTGCCGAAAATAATCTGGATGAGTGGCGCTAGGGTTGTGTCTCTTCACTTGGTGGAGCCGACTTCTCCTAGAAGTGGCTAAAACCACTTTATAATTACTAGGGGCCGACTTTAAAAATACCACCATACAAATACAGTTTGACCAATCCAAAAAAGGGGATTTGATCTTATACAAGATCCTACTTGATTAATCCGCAAAAGGGGATTTGATCTGTACAATAATAAATCAAATATAATTAGAATATTCTTCGAAGTTACAATATTTCAACACCCCCCCCTAACAAGAATGGTATTTTATTAACATGACTCAATACAACATCATCACGAGAAAGAGAGGGAAACATCATCAACAACATTTGGAACACTGACTGGCACATCTATAAATCATCAAAAGTTTTTCTCATCATCAATATCATCATTGTTTACATCATGAAGCTGGAGTAACATCATCATCATGAAGCTGGAACATCAACATCAATAGAACGAAGCTGGAACAACAACATCATCAACACTATGAAGCTGGAACATCATCATCAACAACACGAAGATGGAACATCATCATCAACAACAACACGAAGCTGGAACATCATCATCAACATGTGGAAACAGAATGAGGCAGGTGCATCAACATAATTTGTGGTACTCTGACAGATCGTCCTTATCGGAACTTCGAGATTTTCCCAGCAATCATAAGATTCCGTAGGATATAAAATCCTAACAAGCTACCATGTGGTACTTTGACAGACCGTCCTTACCAGACCTTCAAGATTTTCCCAAGAATCATAAGATTCCTTGGGATATAAAATCCTAACTGAGCTACCACTACTGACCATAGCTGGAATATATATGCACAGGTACTCTAATATACCATCCTTACCAGACCTTCAGGATCTTCCCATGGATGATCAATCCCATAGGATATAAAATCCTAATGGAGCTACCCGTTGTTGGTCAGGATACCATAGTATCATCAACATCACTCCCCCTTTCGAGGGAGGTCCTTTCGGACTACACCAAGCTTGTCTCAGAAGTACTCAAACTTCACACAAGATAGAGGCTTGGTCAACACATCTGCAACCTGCTTATCTGTGCCAACATATTGGAGCTTTACAACTCCCCTCTGCACCATATAAAAAATGTAGTGGTACCATATCTCTATGTGCTTCGACTTATCATGGAACATTGGGTTTTCCGCCATCTTTATACATATTTGGTTATCACATAGAATCATGGTGGGTTCCATCTCTAGATCGAATAAAATTGTCAATGTACTCTGCTTCTGTTGTGCTGAGAGCAATACTGGATTGCTTCCTGCTTTTCCATGAAGTCATGGATGACCCCAAAATGAAACAACATCTTGAAGTTATCTTTTTGTCTGAAGCACTTCCATCCCAATCTGAATCAGTATAACCATACAGTCTGAAGTCATGATCTCCAGTATAATAGAGGCCGTAATCCAATGTACCCTTAAGGTATCTCATCACATGCTTTGCATCTACAAGGTGAATATGTCTGGGGTCCACCAGATACTGTGTAACACCCTCAACCACCTACTGGGAAATGTCACCTTATAGAAAGACTCACTTTCACTTGCGGAAGATATCCTACTTAATAAATTAAAGGGGAACATCTACTTTCAATTAACATGCACATAATTATGCGAAAATGTACAGTACTTAAGCACATGTGTAACATACAACATGTAATTAAGCATATATAAATAGTACTTATCTATTTAAGGCCACCAACTGCATGCAGACCTTCCACGAAATTTCCAACCTTAGACCACACTACTCCACACTATCATCAATGGGTCACCCTCACGCTGGGACTAAACTCCACCCAGGGTAAAAGGAATCCTAGGCTAGGCTGAGGTTACAAAGTCTATAGGAAGTATTTTGTCCCAAAGATTCCACTCACATCCACAACTTATAGTCCTTCATTCCCCACATGCTTGTCCCACTCCAGGGAGTGTGCCCCTTCTCTGCTCGACGGTCCTTCGGTTTCCCCACTCCCCTTCCAGGGATTCAATAATAGGTTGGACAGGAAGTCTCAGAGCACTACAACTGTCATGAGGCTCCCTCTGGGAAAATCACTTCCCCAACAACCTCTCTCACATGGAGAGATTTTCTCACATGAATGAAAACCTTCTTATTCAGTTCAACTCCCCAGCCAATCCCATCCAGGTAATCAAATTAGTAAAATCGAGTATGGGCTCTGATAATGACATCAAGCCACACTAATCCAAAGAAAAAAAATGTGGGAAACAAAAAAAAAAATCTAAGGTGCGATATGGATCAGGCACTATGCAGTCATGTTGTGCTTCACATGATTAAAAACATGTTAGCTTCACGGTGTTTTCCATTTTCAGAGCTTGCAGAGGTAAATGATGGAGGAGTGGCTGGCTACGTGGATGCTCAGTGTCTCAGTGTGTGAGTGTGTGGGGAGCATGACCAGCCTCATGAGTGTGATGGTGAATGGTAGAATTCCCCACATATATCTACATGCACCCTAAGATTGACACATGGCTCTCTTGGGAGATCGTTCCTCTCCACTTGGACTTTGTTCCTTTTCCCCATAGCAACTTAGGATAACAGGGGTTATTTCCCAAACCTTAATATTTTAGGAAAATATATTATAATATTCCCTTGGGGTTAAGCCCTCAAACTTAGCCCTTTTTCCTAGCCTCTTAGCCCCTTCCCTTTCCTAGTGGAGATCAGTCCCCCATAACTCTTTTTTCTTGGTGGGTATACACACATCGATGTAATTATATTAATGATGTGAGTATTTACATATACAAAATTAGGCTCACTGGCCTTTGCATCTAGGCTCTCTGGTCTAATTAACACATAAACCTCCCAACTTATAAACACTTGGCTCACCAGCCTATAAACATAATTACAATCCAACAATTGCTTGAACTTGGGGTATTACAATTTCCCTCCTTATTTATGCACTGTCCTTAGTGCATCTTATTTACATATTACAACAATATTTTTAAAATCTTCAAAAAGATGCGGGTAATTTGCTAGCATTGCATCTTTGTACTCCCAAGTTGCGTCTTCAGAACCGTACCAGGTCCATTGGATCTTTACAAGCTCGATGGCTTGATTCCAGAGTTGTTTGATTTTTCAGTCCAGAATGCATACCGGATGCACTTGAAAAGTGCCTTCTTACTCCACTTGAATCACATTCCAATCAATAACATGATTAGCATCAGGTATATACTTCTTGAGCAATGATACATGGAATACATTATGTATAGACATTGATGCAGGAAATGCAAGCATATAAGCTACATGCAAAATCCTTTCTAGGATTTCAAATGGCCCACAGTAATGACTTGCCAGTTTGGAATAGTTTCCCAACTTCAGGGAACTTCTATTCGCCTTCACTTTCAGAAGCACATGATCACCAATACAAAATTCTCTATGAATTCTGCCCTTATTAGCGTAGATTTTCTGCCTGTCTTGAGCAGCCTTTAAATTCTTCTTTATCTTTGACATCTTCTCTTCCATTTCCCTAAGCAACTCTGGCCCAACCACTTCTCTATCAACCGGGTTATCCCAACTGATTGGTGTGTTTCACTTTCTGCCATAAAGTGCCTCAAATGGGCTCATATTCAGAGATTTTTGGTGCCCATTATTGTAAGCAAATTCTACCAAGTGTAGATAGTCTTCCCATTTAGATGGTTTGTCCATCACATACATTCTTATCATATCCTCTATCACTTGGTTCACCCTTTCCGTTTTCCCATCAGACTCGAGATGATAAGCTGTGCTGAAGTTAAGTTTTGTTCCGAACCCCTTGAATAATCCTCTCCAAAACTTTGAGGTGAACTTTGGGTCTCTGTCAGACACAATTTCCTTGGGTATGCCATGCAAGTGTGCTACTTCCTTCATATAAATATCAACAACATTGGTTTCCTTGTGATTAGTCTTCATTGAAGTGAAATGGGTAGCTTTAGTAAGCTTGTCCACCACCACCATGATAGAATCGTGTTGCTTGCTTGTTCTGGGCAATTTGGTGATGAAATCCATTGACACCACTTACCACTTCACACTTCCACTTAAGAATGGGCAATGGCTGTAACAACCTAGCTGGGTGTCTATGCTCAACCTTGACCTTTTGACAGTCCAGACATTTAACAATGTACTCAACAATTTCCCTCTTCATGACTGACCAATAGTATTAGCTCTTGACAACTGTAATGGTTTTCTAATATCCTGGGTGTCCAACATAAGTTACATTATGCATCTCTTTCAATATCATACTCTTCAATTCATGAGAATTGGGTACATAAATTATGTTTCTGTACATAAGAATTTCATCGATCCCCAACTTGTAATCTTCAACCTTCTGCTGCAAATTACTTAAGACCTTGCTGTAATTTTGTTACTATCTCCATGTATTGCAAATCTTCTTTTGCAGCCTCGAAAATTCTGCCTTTAAGATCGGTTTGATACATGATAATGTTGTAGCATGTAGTTCATGCACTCTCCTACTGAGTGCATCAACCACTTTTTTCTCTTTTCCTTTGATGTGATTGATATCAAATTCATACTCACATAGGAATTCAAATCATCTACTATGCCTGGCATTTAAAGTTGGATGATCAAACAAATTTTCAGACCACTATGGTTTGTCTTCAGCTCAAATATTTTTCCCATGAGATAGTGCCTCCATTTCTTTAAGGCATGCACTATGGTTTCCAACTCCAAATCATGAGTGACATAGATCCTTTCATGCTCTTTCAATTTTATGGATTCAAAACATACCACAAAACCATTCTGACTGAGGAATCCACCAAGTCCTTCTTTGCATGCATCTATACAAATCATGAAATCATTATTAGGATATGAAATTCTTAGAATTGGAGCACTGATTAACAATTGGTTCAATTGTTGTAAACTCCTTTCACATTCTGTTGTCCATTGAAACTTCACCCCTTCCTTTGCAAGGAAGTGATCGAGTGAGCAATCCTTGAAAACCTCACAATGAATATTCTATAGTATTCAGCAAGACCCATGAAGGATTTAACTTCTGTCACATTCTTAGGTGTGGTTCACCCTTTAATAGCTTCAATATTTTCAAGGTTCACTACTATCCCTTCTTCGGATATGATATGCCCCAAATAGTGAATTCTTTTTTGATAAAATGAGCACTTGCTCAATTTGGAATGCAATTGATGATCTATTAGCACTTGTAACACCATCATCAAGTGATGCTCATGCTCTTCTCCTGACTTGGAATATACAAGGATGTCATCCAAAAAGACAATGAAAAAGTTGTCTAAGTATTCCCAGAAAACACCATTCATTAAGCACATGAAAACAACTGGTGCATTTGATAACCGAAATGGCACCACTTTGAATTTGTAATGACCGTACCTTGTTCTGAAGGCAATCTTACTGATGTCTTCATCTTTGATCCTTACTTGATGGTATCCTGACCTAAGATCAATCTTTGAGAATATCCTTGCATCTTTTAACTGTTCAAAGAGATCATCAATCCTTGGCAAATGATACGTGTTCTTTATAGTCACTTTGTTCAATTGTTTGAAGTCAATACACAATCTCAATGTCTTGTCTTTCTTATTCACAAATAAAACTGGGACACCCCACAATGACACACTTGGGCGTATATACCCCTTCTTCGGAAGCTCTTGAATTTGCATTTGTAATTCCTTCAATTATGGTGTACTCATCCTGTAGGGAGTCTTGGACACTAGAGTTTCTCTAGGCATTAAGTTTATAGAGAAATCAATATCTCTCTTTGGGGGTAGTCCTAGTATCTCCTTGAACACATCCTCAAAATCTTTCAGGACTACATGATCCTCAATATTTGGCACTTTATCCTTAGGTGCTTCCTCCATATGAGCTGCAAATATTTGGCAACCCTTCCTGTAACACTTCTTTAGCTGTATTGCTGAGATCTCTCGGACAATAACTGCCCTCGGAATTCCTTGGACTATTTTTGGGTTCCCTTCTTCATTCAGGAAAGTAAATGCCTTGTTATGACAGTCTAAGACAACATGGTGTGGATCTAACCAATCCATACCAATTAGACAGTCATATGAACCCAAGGATAGGATGTTCAAATCATCCTTGGTACTTATCCCATTCATGTCCATTGGACATGACTTAATCAACTCAACACATTTTCTCTTGGATCCTGTAGCCAGCTGAACCAACCAACATTTCTCATGCTTGCTTCTTGAAAATTGTGATCTTTCCACTACCTTAGGATCTATATAGATATGAACAGCTTCTGAATCAATTAAAATAGTAAAGGCATGGTTATTGATCATACATTCTACTTCAATCATGTGTTATTGAAACTTTGCTTGCTTATTTTCTAGGGCTACATAGATCCTTGGTACACTTCTTCCCATGTCCTACACTGTTTCAACTTGTTGTACATTGTGGACAACTTTCAATTTGTCACTTATGTGTGGAAAATCTTTATACATGTGATCTCCTTTACAACCCCAACATTGAATAGGTGTCCGCCTTGGCCTTTGCCCACCTATATCAGTCATTCTGGGATCTCTAGAGATTGGATTTCCTTGAGAACTGTTTCTGAAGAATGGTGGCTTATTCCCTTTCTTACTTTGTTCCATCTTGAACTTCTTCTTGTCTTCCCAAGATTTTTGGAAAGTAGGATTTCCTTTATGCTGATTGTATAGGCATTTGGATCGCCTTATGGTATCCTCCAATGTCTTGGGATCATCATATTGAATCTTGTCACTGATGAAATATGGAAACCCACTCAAATATCTTTGGATCTTAACTATCTCATCTTTGATGAAGGAGACATACTTCAACTGTTCCAAAAATTTTCTTTCATACTCATCAATAGTCATACTTCCCAGCTTGAGTTCAAAGAACTCTTTCATTTTTCTTTCATAATATCTCTTAGTCAAGTACTTCTTCTCAAAATGCTTCTTGAATTCCCTCCAAGTCTCATTTTTCTCTGTAATGTGTTGCACCCGCATAAGTTGGTCCCACCACATGGATGCCTTTCCTTTAAGCTGGTAGATATAAATTCTTCCTTCTGCATGGGAAGAATAATTATGCAATTGGAAGTACTTCCTCATGCCTAGAAACCATGTTTCAACATCTTCATCCTTCTTGTGTTCACCATCAAAATAATGAGGTTTGATCTTGTTCATTTATCCTCGCAGTTCACCCACCTTAGACCTTTTATGATGCTTCATGAAAAGAGATGGACTTGAGTTGCTATTTTATCTCCTATTGGAATGTACTTGGGAGTGATGCTGATGTCTTCTACCACTCCTTGTTCTTGTTTTCTCGTCAGAGGACCTGTGGATTCCTGATTTGTTGGAGCCACTCTCCTTATCCATTTTCATTTCAATTATTTCCATGCTCTGCATTAACTTCATATTGAAATATTCCTGTTGCTCTTTGTATTTCATAATCCTTTCATTATCATATTTGTGACTCTAGACATCTTTCTGCAAATTTCTAATGGTCTCCACCAAATTCATGTCGACATATTTTCCTTCTTCGTGCTCATTGGAGTTTGTTACTTCCATACCCAAATGGAAATCCATTCCTATGATATCATCTTCCCGACTGTAAGCCTCTTGTGCCTCGTCAATATTTCTTCACTTTGTGATAACTCTGTTCTGTTCTAACAACTGTTAATTCTGCAAAAAAAAAGTGCAGCCAACATAATTTTGTCAGGCTAACTATTCTCAATAATTTTATAATAACATGAACCATTTTGGTTCAATAACCTATCATAATTATTTTCTCTAATTTTCTAAGTGATTTTTCTTATCAATCCCCTTTCCTGGGTGAACAACTATGTTATGTTATCCCATAACTTTTCAATGACTGTTTCCTTGCTCAATTCTAAGCTTTGAGTAGAAAATTATGGTCCTTTAAAACAAACAATTTTCGGGCACTAGCCCTTTTCTTCGACCCCCGAATGCATGCAACCATGGGTGGTGGTCGAGTGATAATAGGTAGATGCTTATACAGAGCCTTGGGAGCTTTAGGCTCCAGAACTTCAGGCTTCAGAAGATCTTTCTACTTCATGCCTTATTTCTCCCGAACATCGAACTGACGAATCCTTGCACAGTACATCTTGAGAGATTAAGGGCTCCATTGCTTCAAAGCTTCGAGCTTCAGAAGCTCTTGCTACTTCATGCCTTATTTCTCTTGAATGTCAAACTTGTGAATCCTTTCATAGTACATCTTCATAGCTTCAGGTCTTTGCTGATTCAGAGCTTTGGGCTTCAGAAGCTCTTGCTACTTCATGCCTTATTTCTCCCGAACACCGAACTGGTGAATCCTTGCACAATACATCTTCGGAGCTTTGGGATTTTGAAGCTCTTACAACTTCCACATTGATTTCTCTTGAATGCTGAATTGGTGAATCCTTGCACAGTGCATATTCAGAGCTTCGAGACTCCATTGCTTTAGATATTTAGGCTTCAAAATCTCTTACAACTTCCACATTGATTTCTACCAAACGTCGAACTAGAGAACTGCCGAGGTCTAGTTAGCATCCACGTATCAGTGTGCTACATGGAAGAAAATAAGGAGAAAACATGTGGCTCAATCCCATGGCTGTCACGTGTCACTTATTAATTGGGCATGAAGGGCCCTTGAAAATCCTGAACAATGATGACATGTATCACATATCCCATGTGTCCGCATCACTCTTGGTGACATCATCATGTCATGCCACTTCGACACTTCATGCTTCGGGAGATCCCTCTTCAACATACACCTTATACACCTAAATGCTGAAGTTTTGAACAAGTTCACATCACTTCAGTGCTCTGGGAATTCGGGGCTCTGAAACTTCAGTATTCAGAAGTTCTTGGTGTTGATCACCATACAACTCCTGAACTGTCGAACCTCTGAACTAACAAACCACTGAACTGACGAACCTCAAAACTGGTGTTTCTTCGGAGCTCCGACACCCAGATGCTTCACAGGTTTTCACTGTTCATATTTACTCAACCTCCGAACTACCGAACATTGAAGTGGTTGTCTCTTTGATCCGTCGCTCTCTAGAGTTTCGACGCTTTGGGATTTTGCCTCTTTCTCAAAAATGATTTTAAAATGACCGGAGGGGTGAAGTCTGAAGGACTTTGGTGCTTAACCTCTGTGCACCTTCTCTGGATCCGACGACTGTGAATAATCTGCCTTCTCCTGAACATATCCATCGACCCAAATCCAAACTTTGTGGTCCCAAAACCACAATTACCGTGGTTTCTTCTCTCTGCTAGATTTATTGGGCCACTACACCTTCTGATCTTTCATACACAACTAAGGAGTTCTCTTAGTTCCCTTATGGCACTCTGAAAATTCAACTCTCTATGAAGCTTTTGCTTCAATTTCCACTTATACGGTCCAATTCAGGCTCAATGTTGAAAACTGGAGCTCTGATACCAATTTGTAACACCCCCAGCCACCTGCTGGGCAATGTCACCTTATAGAAAGACCCACTTTCACTTGTGGAAGGTATCATACTTAATAAATTAAAGGGAAACATCTACTTTCAGTTAACATACACAAAATTATGCAGGCACGTACAATAATTAAGCACATGTGTAACATAAAACATGTAATTAAGCATATATAAAGAGTACTTATCTATTTAAGAAGGCCACCAACTACATGCAGACCTTTCGTGAACCTCCCAACCTTAGACCACGCTGCTCCACGCTAACAAC
Organism: Picea engelmannii; assembly: GCA_009831015.1. Taxonomy (NCBI): domain Eukaryota; kingdom Viridiplantae; phylum Streptophyta; class Pinopsida; order Pinales; family Pinaceae; genus Picea; species Picea engelmannii. The sequence continues at coordinate 288,728 of ML779206.1, read as the reverse complement.
AATGGGTCATCCTCGAGCTGGGACTAAACTCCTCCCAGGGTAAAGGGAATCCTAGGCTAGGTTGAGGTTATAAAGTCTACAAGAAATATTATGTCCCCAGGAGTCCACTCACATCCACAACTTATAGTCCCTCATTCCCCACATGCTTGTCCCACCCCAGGGAGTGTGCCCCTTCTCTACTCGACAGTTCTTTGACTGCCCCACTGATCCCCTTCCAGGGCTTCAAAAACAGACTCGATATGAAGTCTCAGAGCACTACAACTGTCGTGAGGCTCCCTCTGGAAAAATCACTTCCCCAACAATCTCTCTCACCTGGAGAGAATTTATCACAGGCCTAGAAACAAGCATTTTCAGTCTAGCTCCCCGACCAATCCCATCCAGGTAATAACAACAACAAAATCGAGTATGGGATTTGGTAATGAAAACAAACCACACCAGTCTAGAGAAAAAAAAAACGTGGGAAACAACAACAAAAGGCTAAGGTGCGATATGGCTCAGGCACTACGCAGTCATGCTGTGCTTCATAGGATTAAAAATGGGTTAGCTTCATGGGGTTTGCCGTTTTTCAGAGCTTACAGAGGTAAACGATGGAGGAGTGGTTGGCTGCGTGGATGCTCAGTGTCTCAGTGCATGAGTGCATGGGGAGCATGGCCAACCTCATGAATGTGATTGTGAATGGAATAATAGTGAATGACATAATTACCCACATACATGCATGTGCCCTAAGATTGACACATGGATCTCTTGGGAGCTCATTCCTCTCCACTTGGAGTTCGTTCCTTTTCCCCATAGGAACTTAGGATAACAAGGGTTATTTCCCAAACCTTAATCTTTTAGGAATATATATTATAATATTCCCTCAGGGTTAAGCCCTCAATCTTAGCCCTTTTTCCTAGCCTCTTAGCCCCTTACCTTTCCCAGTGGAGCTTATTCCCCCATAACTCTTTCTTCGTGGTGGGTCTACACACAACGATATAATTATATTAATGATGTGAGTATTTACATATACAAAATCAGGCTCATTGGCCTTTGCATCTAGGCTCTCTGGCCTAATTAACACATAAGCCTACCAACTTATAAACACTTGGATCACTAGCCTATAAACATAATTACAATCCAGCAGGGGTTTGGCCTTGGGGTATTACATACTGACTCAAGGTTTTCACAACAAATCATATATCTAGCTTGGTATTCGTCAGATACATCAATGCACCAATAATTTGTCTGTATAGAGTAACATCAATCAACTCTGACGATGTATCAACCAGGAGATTCAAATTTGTCTCCATGGGTGTGGCCATGGATTTACATTCCAACATGTCAAATCTCTTCAATATTTCAACTACATACTTCCCTTGGTTAAGAAATATCTTCTCTGGGCTCCCCCAAACTTCAAGACCTAAGAAATAATGCATTAGGCCTAGGTATTTCATCTCAAATTCTGCAACAAGCTTCATCTTGAAATATTTGATGAGATTTTATTCTCCTGTCAAGAATAAATCATCCACATATAGTAGCAATATAACTGCCTCATCATTCATAACCTTGAAGTAAAGGTTAGGATCAACTTTGCTCTTGGTTAATCCCGAGCTTGTCAAGAAACTATCAATTCTACCATACCAAGCTCTAGAAGATTTCTTCAACCCGTACAAATATTTATTCAACCTGTAGACATGAGTCTTTCTATCTTCAACTTCAAACCCTTGTGGTTGTTCTATATATACTTCTTCTTCAATAAAACCATTTAAGAAAACTGTTTTTGCATCCATCTGGTGCAACTTCCACTTCATTTTGGCTGCAAGATCTATGATGGTTCTGATAGAAGTGCATCTGGCTACATGAGAAAATATATCTTCATAGTCAATACCTTCATTTTGAGAAAATCCACGAGCCACAAATCTTTCCTTATGTTTTTCAATACTTCTGTCTGTTGCATGTTTTATTTTGTATATCCACTTGGAAAATACCACATATTTGTTCTTTGGTTTGGGAACTACTTCCCACACATCATTCTTCATAATGGAATGGTATTATTTTGTCATGGTGTCCATCCATTCTTTCTTCTGAACGAATTCTTCAAAGCAAGTAGGTTCCTTCTCTATGAGATCACACATCAAGGCCATATAGCTGGAGAATGGCTTAGGATTCTTACTTTGTCTAATGGTTCCTTTTGGGGCACCATCCTTTTCTGCATATTGAATGAGTTCTTTGGCCAAATATGGCTTTCTCTTGTGATAGATAGTCATACAGGGAGGTTCTTGAGATTTTATCATATCAAGATCTTCTGGAATCTCATCATTAGGGGTAACGTCAACTTCCTTTACGAGTTCTACAATTCTGGGAGCTACAGGTTCTTCTTCATATACTTCTTCAAGCTAGAATTTTCTTGATATATTGAGTTATGCATCTTCATCAAAGGTTACATCTCTGTTGATCTCAATATGATGGTATCTTGGCATGTATATCTTGAAGGCCTTAGAGACCTCACAATATCCAACAAATATTCCCTTCTTTCCTGAAGGATCCAACTCAGTTCTCTTTTCTTTCGTAATGTGTACAAATACTGGACAACCAAATATTTTGAGTTGGCTTACTTCTAGCTTCTTTCTGGTGAACATTTCTTTGGGGGTTTTGAATCCAAGTGCACTATGGGATAATATTTTCTGGACATATACTGTTGTTCTTGTTGCTTTAGCCCATAAGTGCATTGGAATATCTTGATCGTGAATCATAATATTTACTACTTCCATAATCGTCCTATTATTTCTTTATGCTACACGATTTTGTTGAGGATTATAGGGAGTGGTGAGCTCCCTCTTAATCTCTACATCTCTGCAAAAGGTTCCAAATTCTTTTGACGTTTACTCTCCTCCATTTTCTGACCTTAGTATCTTGATTTTTCTTTCAGAGAGGTTTTCTACCAAGGCTTCGAACTCCTTGAACTTTACAAATACTTCATATTTTGACTTCAGGAAATAAACCCAAGTCTTACGAGAGTAATCATCAATAAAGGATACATAGTATACATACCCACTTAGAGAGGTTGATGGAATTGGACCACATACATCTGAGTGGAGAAGCTCCAAGATTCCTTCTGCTTTACTGTCTCTCTTTGGAAAAGGTTATTTATGTTCTTTCCTTGTGCACATCCCTTGCATACACCTTCATGATCAACCTCTAGTTCTGGTAAACCTATAACTACCTTGCTAACACATGGTAGGGCTTTCTAGTTGATGTGAGCTAGCCTTCTATGCCAAAGTTCACAAGGAATTTCAGTAGAGTGAGTCAATGCTACATATGAGTGACCTTTTAACTTGTACAAACCACCTTCTTCTATTCCAATAACAACTGCATATTCTATAGTTTTTCCTTTAGAACACATAAGAACTTCACCATTTACGAATGCAACCTTGAAACCTTTATTATATAGAGATGAAATAGAAAGTAATTTCTTTTTCAAACCTGGTACAGAGAGTACATACTTCATTCTCATCGGAGTTCCTAAATCAAGTTTGTAGGTGGCTTCTCCTATTCCTTTTATAGGGAACTAATAATCATATCTAAGTGAAACTTTTTTGGGGGAGTCCTTTTCTATAAGGCTAGAGAGAGTTATTTTCTGACCTGTCATGTGCTTAGAGGCACCACTATCTATGAGCCAAGTATCCTCTCCAGATGTCATAGATCCTGAGAGAGTGGAAAACAAAACATATTCTTCAATCTCTTCTTTAGCTAACTTCTTGGGTGGCTCATCATCTTCAAATGCATGGGCATGATGTCTTTTGTTATTTCTCCTCTTGTATTATTCTCTTTTGGTAGGACAATTCTTAGCAATGTTTCCCATCTTATCACAATGATAACATTGGTAGGAGGAGAAATATTTTCCCTTTCTTTGACCCTTATGATATCTTTGGAATCTCTTTGGAGAGTGAGACTCTTTATGAAAGTGAATCTCCTTTTAAAAATGAGACTTTCCCTTTCCACCGTTAGCATGAGAAGCTAGGTATTGATATTCATCTCTTAATAGAACGAATTCTCAATTAGCCACTCTTGCTTCTTATTGATCACATTCTTCCCATAAACTGTCAAATTGGAGTTTCTCTTTTCTTGCACAAATAGTTTGGATGAATGCATCACAAGGTCTTGTGAGACCATTAAGAGTTTTCATCATGAGTTCATATTCATCTAAGTTGTCTCCAATTGTCTCTAACTGTTCCTTGAATTGAGAAACCATAGAGAAATAGTCTTGAACTGTTTCTCCTTTTTGCATATTTGTATTCTTGAGTTGGGTTCTCAAGTTCACCTTCTGGTTGATGTTCCTTTCTTCATACATTCTGGTTAGGGAATCAAACATATCTTTTGGAATATTCTTAGAAGACACTTGAGGGATCAAGTGGTCTTTAATGGATTCTACAATTATTCTTTTAGCCTTAATCATATCCTTCTGGTACTTCTCTTTGGATGCATTTTCTTCGGGATCTGGTACATTTTATTTTATGAATTTTTCAAGGTCATTCTCTTCAAGAATGAGTCAAATTCTATACTTCCAAGCACAAAATTTTTCCACACCTTCTAACTTGTCAACAGGCTTGGTGCTTGCAGAAATATTGACTCGGAGCTAAGAAAATGACCAGAAAATGAAACTAAACTTACCAGGAGATGCGCTGGGCTGAGGCGAGTATGCTGGAGTAGATCGTTTCAGAAAATTTCAAGTTTTACCCCTTGAAACTTGACCTATGCACTTATGGACTAGTGCTTCTGGTACTGGTTCTGGTTTCTTGGTTTTCCAGTACTAGTCAAAAATAGGGTTTGACTTTCCAAGGAATATATCCATTGAAAAATTTTGCTCAATCTGCCAAAAGATGCACTAGGGAAAGACACACTTCCCAAGGTGGTCTTTGGTAAAAAATTCCTCTTAAGTAAAAATCCCTAATTTTCTTGTACGACAACATAAATGTCTATATACCCAGTGAAAGATGCTCTATTCAGTCAAGCTATGATGCCATGTTAAATTTTTACTTTTTTTATTAGGTTATTTCCAAATTTCATAAGCATTCAATGCATTTCCAAAGCAACAATATAAAGAGGATCATTGAAAGAAACACAATCACAAGGTACACAACATTTTATCCTGGGAAACCCTCATGGGGGAGAAAACCCAACAAAACTTCCTCAATAATAGATTGCCAATACAATGCCAATACTAAGACAAAAAAACCAAAGAAAGATGAAGACCAAGCATGCGCCTCTCTTCTCCTTCGTTAGACTTCTTCCTGCAACTGCAACTGCCTTTAAGATATGTGCACTAGATGAGTGAGTGAGTGTAGGTAAATGAGACACCATCCTCACATATCAATACAAGTTGTGAGGTGGCTCTAGGGTTGTGTCTCTTCACTTGGTGGAGCTGACTTGATCTAGGTGGATATCGGTGGCCACCCACCTATTCCAATTGGCTCAAAACAATCTTTTGACAACTTACTATTTTTAGCAGTTTTTTGGTTCCTAAATTTCTGGGGCAATTTTGAGGGCATAAATGAAGTTTTTTTGGGGATCAAGCACATCAATTATAGACAAGGGATCTGATTGAGACCCCAAAATGAATCTCCTCGATGATACCTTTCCAATGAGCTATCGTGTGCCCCAAATGAAGATTGTATGCCAATGTTACGCCCCTGGGAAGCTGATACACCAAACTACCCAAAACAGGGTCCACAAAATTGTTCGCTTTTCATCTTTTGGGGTTAGGGTTTTGGATTTTATTTATGTTAAAAATGCCTTTAGAGCCTCATTGTAAACATATTCTTGTGAATGTGAGTAGCCATCACATATCTTCTTAGAGATAAGCTATCACCATTCTAGCGAGTCTTTCACTCTGTATTTCTACAGTTTTGTACATTTCGCTCATTAATAGAAATTATGTATTATTGTATCTCTGTGTTTATGGTTGCATCTATGATATATTTCTGTTATATTATTGGCTATCTGAGATATCTTTGTGCATTTCTTTATTATATCTCTGATCTCATTTTGTGTCGAAAATAATTTGGATCAATGGTATCAGAGCTGGCTGCTCTAGATCATTTTTTTCAATGCATGTCCCTGACGAGGTCCGAGTATAGAAAGTTGGCTCTCGAGATTGTCTCTCTTGAGGACAATCGCTCTCGCATGCCCAATAAACTCTCCATGGTGGAAGAAAAGAAAAATGACAGAGCAAACAATTTTATTAATCTATTGCTTGAGCAAGCTCTCACGTGACAAAGGGACAAAATGATGGAGAAATTTTCCCCTATCCTTCAATGCCTTCTGATAACAATGTGTGTGTATATATCAAGCTACCACTTTGGAGGAACCTCACCTTTCAAGGTACAGGTTAATTTTGATATTCCTGTATTTGAAGGATAGATAGATGTGGATGCCCTAGAAAAATGGTTAAATATGCTAGAAGGTTATTTCTTTGTTCATAATTTTTTCGAAAGGGAAAATATCACCTTCACACTCCTTAAGGATCTCCCCCATGTAAAACATTGGTGGGAAACTCACTGGGAGAAAATTTCCACAGAGGAGTTTGGAATATATAGGGTTGATCCCACTTGGGATTTCTTTGTGGATGCGATCAAGGAACACTATTACCATGTTGGTAACTATGATGACCAATACATGAGATGGACCACACTATGTCAAGAGAGGGGCCAAGCAGTGCTGGATTTCACCAATACCTTCCATACCTTCTGCACTAAGCTTGGTATCAAATATTCTGAGCAAAATTTGGTTCTGAAATACCGTGGGGCTCTACACAGGTACATCCAAATTGAAATGGAGTTTCTGGACATCTCATCGTTGGGAGCTACCTATCGATATGCTATCAAAATCGAGAAGAAATTTAAGCACTAGAACAAATGAGAGTTCAGGTTTGCAAATCTGCAACAACCAAAGCATGATAAATACAACCCTAACAAACAACCTCCCAAAAACCAGTCCAAGCCACATAAAAGGAAGGGTAACAGAAATATGAAGAAGGACATTAGAAAGTGGTGTGATTTGCACAAATGCCCCTTGAACAAAACTGATGAATGTCGCTCAAAATAGTCATTAGTGGCTGAGATCAAAGAAAAGGAGCTAGACCCTAATAAAGAGTCTGATTAAGAAAATAATGGGAGAAGACAAATCATTGATGAAAACCCCATTGCTACTCTCACGACCACAATTCAACTAGAAGAACGAGCAGATCCTGAAGAGGGGGAGTTCCTCTTCCATTCATAGATGTGGGTGAAGGTGACCTCATTACATTTCATTGTTGATAGCGGAAGCCAGAATAACCTTGTCTCAGCAGAGGTTGTCAAACAATTGGGATTGTCAAAACACCACGCCTAAAACCATACAACATCGAGTGGCTTCGCTAGGGATGAGATATCTATGTCCGCCGACAGTGTTGATTATCATACAATATCCAACCCTTTAGGGATGAGGTATTATGTGATGTTGCCCCACTAGATGTCTATGATGTTCTTTTGGGCCAACCATATATGTAGAAGCGCCGTGATATTTATGAATCTCAAGCCCGTAGTGTCATTGTTACTATAGGGGGTCATCTCTACATGATACCTGAGGTAGTTCTGACTATTGTCCCACCTATACAATGCCGCAAGGTAGTATCTCATACTACAAAATTAATCTTCTTCACAATTTGTTCAAAAGGTAAACAAAAGGACACTACAACCACTGCAACCTCGATCCAAGCACCTTCTATAAAACAGAAGCAGGTCGACAATATTTCAACAAATAATAAATATTACTCTCCACAAAAAAATATCATGTAGCCAAACTGGTTAAAAATGTCCAACCCTTCCAGCCACAGGTTTGTGACAACATTCAACAAGCTAAGCAACACAACTTATCAGACAAGGCAAGCAACTCATCAAGATGCATATTCAGTAAACATTTTTCCCTCTCCCCCGGGCACTCAACGCAATGGATACCATTTCTTCCTAAGGAGGGAGGAATGATCCAAGTGGATATTGGTGGCCACCCACCTATTCCAATTGGCTCAAAATAGTCTTTTGGCAACCTACTATTTTTAGCATTTTTTCGGTTCCTAAACTTCTGGGGCCATTTTGAGGACCTAAATGAATTTTTTTCAGGATCAAGAACCTCAATAAAATCACATGGCTTTGATTGAGGCCCAAAAATGAATCTCTTCGACGATACCTTTCCAAGGAGCTATCATGTGCCCCAAATGGAGATCGTATGCCAAAGTTACGCCCCTGGGAAGTTGATACACCAAACTACCCAAAACAGGGTTCACAAAACTGTTGGCTTTTCATCTTCTAGGGTTAGGGTTTTGGTTTTTCTTTATGTTAAAAATGACTTTAGAGCCTCATTGTAACCATCTTCTTGCGAATGTGAGTATCTATCACATCTATTCTCAGAGATAAGCTGCCACCATTCTAGCGAGTCTTTCACTCTGTATTTCTACAGTTTTGTACATTTCACTCATTAATAGAAATTGTGTATTATTGTATCTCTGTGTTTATGGTTGCATCTCTGATATATTTATGTTATATTATTGGATATATGAGATATCTCTGTGCATTTCTTTATTATATCTCCTCTCTCATTTCGATGCAAAAATAATCCAGATCACGACTTCTCCTAGAAGTGGCTAAAACCACTTTATAATTACTAGGGGTTGACTTTACAAATACCACCATACAAATACAGTTTGACCAATCCACAAAAGGGGATTTGATCTTATACAAGACCTGACTTGATCAATCCGTAAAAGGGGATTTGATCTATACAATAATAACTCAAATATAATTAGAATATTCTTTGAAGTTACAATATTTCAACATTTAGCTCCATGACAACATTTTCAAAGTAAAAGAATGCTAACCAATCCACACTTTATTTTAGTTTCTAAGAACATTGTCCCACACCATGAAAACGTTTTCAAAGTAAAAGAATGCTAGCCAATTCACAATTTATTTTAGTTTCTAAGGACATTATCCCACGAGGTATGTAAGAACTCCAAATCAAGTGATTCCATTTAGATGCGAATCATGAACACCATTCAACTCAACTTATTTATATTGCAACTTATCTCTACCTTTAGGTTGCACGATATTTGTCTACTAGTTTATTTTACCAAATTTAATCAAACATAACTCTTCATCTTATGTCTCTAGTCCCTGTACATTCATGAAGCATACTTTATATTTGGATATTTTGATGCAAAGATCTGTGGTCACTTATAAAATTTTGATACAAAGGAAACTCACATAAAATTCATAAAGAAACAACCATATTCCAATTGATAGGTTGGGAAGGGAAGATGAGTAGATCTCCCCTTCTTAACTCACTGCAAAGTTCAATCTTCCACTCTCCTTCCATCATGGTGGATGCATTTATAGAATTCTCTACAACTTGAATTACATTGTTGGTTATGTGTTTATTTTCTCACAAACCATGAGGGTTTCCTTGGAATGTTAAAGAATCCCTTTATTGCATTCAAAATGGTGTACTAGTTATTCATTTTGTGGGGTCAACAATGCTATGCTATGCAATTGAGACAAATAACATGGCTCAACAATGCTATGCTATGTAACTGAGAAAATAACATATAAGTGTTCAATGATATGAATGAGCTCAAAAGAAGAAAAACATTTCATTGGACTACAAAGAAACAACTCAATGATGTCCAGGTAGCCCTTGGGAGCCCAAACACATCAAAATATACTTGGACATCATTGAGGTACCACTTTGCAATCTATTGAGATGTTTTCTTTCTTCTCAGCTCTTCCATAACATTGTAGGAATGTATGGTGCATGCAAGTCTTCAATGCCATGAAAAAGGTTATAAGAATATACACACTTGGACTACAAAGTTATAGCTTAACGATGCCTTGGAATAATCAAATGATTTTAATATTAGAAGTGAATTATTGAGCAATGTGAAGCCTAAAAAGTTAGAGTCTCCTATATACTAGAAATATGAGCATACTAATAAATATAAAACATGAAAGGAAGAACATAGGAAAATCCGAGTGATAAATGATTTGAATAAGAGTAAGAGTACTCAAATATTCCTTTAAAGAATTTTTCTTTTCCCTATCTAATAATAAAAATGAGATGTACCTTGAACTTTTATAGATAATATGTCTTTTGATAAATATAAAATGTGTGTATTAATCTAGAGGAATTAATTGGTTGGGATTACATGGGTGAGGCCAAGGTTCAAATTCCTTTGGATATCATTATAACCCCTAGGTTAGTGTCAACATCCCGCAAGACAACGCCTAACATGAAATTTATGACTTAGCAAGGGACGAGACATCCTGAGACACCTGAATCCCAAGGGGGAACCTACCCCTTTAGCCTTATCGCAATGGAAAAAATCTCATTGGATATTTAAACTTAGGTGAGGAGAGTGTTGTTCCTGAGATTTACTCTAGGATCACAAAATAATGTCAGACATCCAAAATTTATAAGGTTTGTTTTTATAGTGATTTTCTACCTCCAATTTTTAGATGGAACTTCAAATAACTTAATTATTTAGCAAACATAGAGGCAATATCTCTTCCTTTGAGTTTTATCAATACTAAAGAAATGGAAAGTAGAATTGTAGTAAATAGAATTGACAAACAAAGTAAGGTATCCAATGTTGATAGATCTTACCTTATTCACAATAGAAGAAACATGAAGAGTATGTCTTAAAGATGAATTGAGATGAGGAGATCCACACAGATACATGCCTTTTTTTACTCACAGTAATAACAGAGGAAAATCTGTAGTTGATCAAATTTCCAATTATATGGACCACAGTAGATGTATTACTAAATTGTAGTCTTTCAATCCTTAAATACCATAGAGTGAATAAAATGGATTATGATGAAATCACAACACATAGAAAGCACATAACTCAAAGAAATGAAATGTAGAATCTCTGTCTTTCCTGTATAATTTGTATTAAGAAGTCTCTGTTTTTTACATTCGGATAGAAGAATCCTTTCTTACATCTCCAATCTGCTTATTTATACAAACTAGTCTTAACCAAAAGTGGTTAGACTTTCCACATTCTTAGCTCTCAAAAGAGAATAAAATCCAAACTAACTAAATATTACAAAGATTTTGAACATTTGTCCACCTTATGAGAACCCCTTCGCTTGCTGGTGATTCATTCTTCCTTTATTTTCTCGTAGATGCAACTTACTTTTGTTGATCCTTGTATTGCACATGAAAATCCAATAGTGCAATAATGAACCTGGGGGGTTCCATATTGACATTTAATTCAAAAGTAAAAACCCTTTTATGCACCAATGGTAAATTGCTTTGATTTTTTAATGCATTCTGTTGGGTGATCTATTATTGCAAAATTTGTTTTACCAGAAGATCATTTAATATTTTCAAATAAACATGGTGGACTTGTGATATATAATTTTGCATTCTCTCCTTGATTTTCCTTAGATTTTCTTTTCTCTTTTCAATCTCGACTTTCCCAATATAAGCATGAATATCACCGATATCAATTTCTGCCATCTCTACATATATAACTAAAAGAGCATTATGACAAGCATTATTTGCCTCTTTAGCTAATGTTTTACCTTCAAGATTGTTTTCCCATGCTTTTAAGGCCATTTCTCCTTTTAGTTGCTCAATTTATGAGAAATGAACAAGTCCTGGTATATTGAGATTTTTCCTCCACACTATAAGTTCTCAAAATTTGGATCTAGCAATAATAATTTCTTTCTCTTTGTCATCAATAATCTGCAATGAATTATTTATTACATGATAATGCTTTTGGATAGTATCCAAATATTCATAAAAATTCTGTTGAACGATCAATAAACCCTCATTGATTTATGATGTTTGTTTCTTAAAGGAAGAAATGATAATTACTGTGCTTTCAATTTTATCTATTCGAGCTTGTAATTGATTTATGAATGCATCTCTCTGGGAAATCTTGTTCTTATTTAAGTGTTGATCTTGAAAAATTATCTTCAATTTCTTCTCTAACTATTTGATCTGCTACTCAAAACCATGTTTGACCTGACTTTGTTCAGAATTGATTTTCTCCTTGACAATGACTTCTGTCTATCTCAAATCATTTTTCAACCGCTCAATCAAAATATTCTTCTAATCAAGATGCTCTCTCAATTTATCTATTGACCATAAATTGATTGTTGCGAATGTCCCTAGTGAATCTGCTACTTTCTTTGCAAATTCATGGTCGCTCTATCCCTTTCCACAATATACCATTATTTGCCTTGTAGTAACTACTCCTCCTTTCTGATGAACTTCTCTTCGTATTATAGCTTTCCTTTTCTTGTTGAAAAATAAATCCGATGAAGGCATCTCTTCTGGTTCAATAGGTGTGAGGCCATCTATATTTATTACCTCTGAACTAGATAAATCAAAACTTGTTGCTAGAGGAGTTAAATATGGTATGGGAATTGCAAGTGCAACAAATTTCTCTTGAATTGTGACATCTTTCATATGAGTTTCAGTGTTTGAAAATAACTGAGGAAACATATGACCATGTTTCATGAAAGGTTCAAACAATGATAATGATTCTAGATAATTTTTATCCAGTATGGTTATTCCTGTAATTGTTGTGTCCTTGGACAATATATCTGGCATCTTTTCAACTTCTTTAGTTTTGAGCTCATGCAAGTCATGTTTCTCGAGGTTTGATGATGGTGTCACCCGTGAAGTTGGATTAAGAATTTGTTCTACTTGCAAGATCTTGGGTAAACTGCTCCTTCTATTCTTTTGGAAGCTGAGAAAACTTGATTGTTCCTCTTTAGGAAGACTTTGAAACCTGGATATAACTTCATCATATGATCTAGCTCCTCTAAAAACTTTGTCATAAGGTGAATCTTCATGGAGATATTTGTTCATGCTAAATTGTACCAAACAATTTTCTACCACCCTATGTGCATCATGCTTCTTGAATTCAATGTCAGCCAATGTAATATCATCTAAGGATGAAGCTTCAACCTTAGCATGTCTAAAATCCGATAATGAAAATCTACCAACTTGTATAGATAGGCTGGCCAAACTCTTTTTTGTGTAGCCTTCAGTTATTTGGTGATGCCTGCTGAAACTGTCTGATAGGCTACTTCTCTGCAAACAAGTATGTTTGGTAGGTATCTAGGCAGAGCATGTGGAGATGCAAAACAACCAAAAACTATGATATAAGAAAAACTTTCTTCAATGTACCAGTCTGCAATAGCACCCAGATTCCCCATTATTTGTTCAAAAATTATGCGAGGAGGCTGACCATAAATGACTTCATGGATGGGAATAACAACGTTGTGACATATCTCATAAATCAATCCTTTTCATTTTCCTCTCATAATTTGGAATTCTAAATATGTATAGGCTCGGTGTCAATTGGGGTTCAACTCCAATTCATAAGAGGAAATGGGGTTTTGAAACATATCACATCCATAATATATGCAGACATATAGAAGGGAGCAGGTTCTCCTTTATATTTATGGGCTATATATTCCTCTATTTGTTTGGATAGATTTTTTGACAACATTTTTCCCCAATCAAAAGTGTAACTCTCTGCTACTTCATGAATTATAAGAACCCAATCTATACTAAAATGTGTAGGGATTTTCTTTCTGAACATTCTACAAAGCATCATGGATGCATACATAATGTGGGAATCACAAGAGGCTGTAGAGTATATGCCATGACTATCAAATTTGAATTTATTTTCATTTCCCTACCAGGTTTTGACTATATCATGGGCAGTTCTGTCGTAACTTGCACATTCTTCTTTCTCAATTTTCATTATAAATGGTGCAGTATAAACAAATTTAGGATTGCAAGTTAATTTATACATTACTTGAATGTCCTCGGGTCAGAATGAGCCGACAATGGTCTTTTGATGAATGCATATGGTTCTGGTTGGGATATCCACATGCTCCAGGGCCTAGCATACCATATCTGTATATGGAAATAGTTTTGGTCGTGCTGCAAATTTGTGAAGTTCTGACTTGGCCACCTCTCTAATCTTGTTTATGGTTGAATCATCTTCACCTTTTCTTTCTTCATCAGAAGGGAAGGATATTTCTTCTTCCAAGATTTCATAAACTGACTTCCATGATTTAATTTTGTATGTCAAGCGAGTGGTAGTGTCTGAAAACATGTCCGAATTTGGGTTTGGATCTTCCAAAAATGGATCTTGTTTTCTTGTCGCTTTACATGGTGCCATATTTTTCTCTTTTCCAATATCATCCCCTGTAGAAAATAAAAATTATGAATATGAATGCCGAGGTGAAAGTTTTGAATGTGAATGGAGAAATGATATGAAGTTAAAAATCTTTTACAAAACACTAATCAATTTTACAATTAATTCGAATGACAGGGTAATCATGAAAAATCTGTCAAATTTTATTACCTGACAGTAGCAAGATTTTCAAATATTTTACCTTAACCAAGTTTAATATACCTTTAATGATCTTGATTAGTGAGGATAAGTGTTTTGGCGCTTCGACATTCGGGAGTTTCGAATAAGGAATGCCAAACATCTCCCAAAGGCCAAATTCATGGGGCAATTAGTCACCCTTTAATTAACACTTGCCTTAATTAAACACTATTTATGATCTCTTTAACTTTAAATGCTTCAAAACTTTGGGTCTCTGGAGCTTGGTGGCTTCGAGAGTTTGCGTTAGAAGTGTTTAAAGTTATCTCGAAGGATGAAGTTGCTAAGTGATTATTTACCATAAATTACACCTAATAAATCATGTTTTACCCTTTAATCTCTGATGCTTTAGTACTTTGACACTCCGACACTCTGACACTTCTTATATTTGTTGACAATTTAATCTTCTGGAGGACAATCTCCTGGAGTGATGTGACAGGATGACGTCACCTCTGATGATGTGTCATGAGAACATGAGTGACACATGCCACCTTGAATCGTGCAAATTACATGTCCAAGAGTGCCCAAAATGAATGCCACGTGTAAAGAGTGCCAAGTGGCATAGAAAACGTCAGTTCAATACTAAACAAATTCTAGAAATTCAGATCTCTGGGATTCCATAGCTTTGTGACTTTGGGTTTTTTAGGACTTTTAGACATTTGAGCTTGGAGTGATGAAGCACAAAGTATCGAAGTGAAACTTCAAATAGTATTTATATCATTGATTGAACATTTCAGAATCTCTGAAGTCGCGAGAGTTGCTGATTTTGATAAGTGTCAGGTTTAATGACTGATACTTGATTTGCCCTGTCAAAATGCAATAAAATTTTTATTAGTTTATGAATTGATACTTATAAAGTTAAAACCTTATTTGTAAAAGACAAAAACTAAAAGGAATTTGAAATTTTGATTTTGATCTTGATTTGAAAATATTATTTATATTCTAACATAGGCTCCATCTGGGGATTGTGGCTCCATGTGAGGCATGAAAGAATAGTAGACTAGGTGCCTTAATTGGGTAAATGGAGTCATTATTTCTTTTTATTGATCTAAATGTTTTCTTTCTATAGAAATTTAATCTTATATAGAAGTAATAAAAATAACCATATCTAAAAACTTAAAGCATACTTGGTGATGAATCTCAAGTGAAGCTAATAAGGGTTTTCTTTCTTAAAAATTTATTCAAGAATTATCTAGGATAATCAAAGTAAATTTAACTAGAATATTGGATTTTAACTGACTCTGTTTTCTCTCAAGGTTACAAAGATACAATGTGTGTTTCATCAAGGAAACCCAGTTGGGTCAGGATATAACTATTATTGAAAAAGAACTAAATATGCAGATATGTAAGAAAGTCTCACATACATCATAGATATTGCTTCACTGCAAACAAGCATGTTCAGTGCCCCGATGAATTTATTTGTATCTACCAGATTGTATTTCCTTTCACCACTTCAAAAACAAGATTTAATTTAGTTGAGATGAGGACAATCATTGTATGAATTTCCTTTCATCATCTCTATTTGGACAAGATGGGGGCAATCAATTTGTGAATTTCCTTTCACCATGTGTCTTTGATTTTATTACTTTGAAGTGGGGGAAATCAATTGTATCAAGGATACAAGGGATGACATCCATTTCAGTTCTAATGTAAAATTGGTCTATCTACAATTTTAAGAATACGTTGAGATTAGTTTTATTTCAATTCTAAGTATACCTTCACCTATTGGGAAATTATATTAGGAAAAAAATTATTCATTTTTAGGGATGAAACTTGAGCAAAATCATTAGCTTTAATTTAATGTTAGAGTTAACTTTACTAGGATTAGCCTAGACATATTTTTTCAATTAAAATCAAGAAATATGTAAAATCTTCGCTAGACTTGTTTAAAGAGTATGCTTTTAATTTTCTAGTATTGGCTAAGTTTAGCATTTCTATAAAGACTAATATGATTGAATAATAAACAAAACTTTATTTTTTGGTAAGACTAAAGTGAGAGGTGACAGATATATCAGAAGTTCACATTATGTTTGATGGACAAAAAATACTTCACGCGTATTTCTCTGTCGAGACAAGACTCCTGCTTCTATCTATTTCACAACAATATTCCTACCTTTCTTCATTTTCTTATGATTACTATCTCAGTTTCTTACCAGTGGTGATCACAGACCCAATTAAAATGGTGTTATAGAACTCCACTTCGCTGCCTCTCCAATATTCTAAGTCAATAATGAAGCTATCTTTCAATTTGTGGGAATTATCCCTCATATTTGTTATAAATAGGATTTTACGTACTTAACGAAATAATAAAGAGAGGAAATATGAGTATTTACTTGATTTCTTTCGAAGTTTTAAAATTGAGTATATTCATCACCTTATTCCTTAGAGTCCAAAAGAAAGGAAGAGATGAGTCGTGATCGTGATGACTGTGAGTGTTTCAACTATGCAATTTTTACTCTTTAGGAAAAGGTTTGGGAGAAATAAAAAATGATTCAAGAGCTTTGGGATTCGAATTATCAGCTTCAACAACAAATTCAACCACATGAAATGTGACATCGTGAAGAGTTGGCGACAATAATGAGAGCTGTGAGTCAAAACAAAGTGTGTTTGATCTCCTATCGCCGACAGTTGAGACAATTGCAAAGGAAATAGCCACCAATGATTATTCATGTGGATTCAGTTGGGTCTAGAGCTTCTATAACATCGTCATCTTTTCCCAAAAGCCGTTCTCCTCCAACTGAAATTATTGTGGGTGATATAGCATCTCATCAGAATGTTGGAGAAATTCAACAGTTGGAACTTCAAGTGAATACAAAATTTCAACAATTAGAAAATTCCATGGAAGCAATAGAAGTAAAGAGAGGAAATAAATAATCTGCATCAATAACCATTGGTAGGTTACCGTGCTCATTTTTGTTTTGTTTTTTGTAACTGCAAACAATTGAAAAACCTTTGAAGGATTAAGATGTAGAGAAATAGCCAGTTACTGAATTGGTTTTCAAGTTTTGAACTCATAATCTCTTAATTTTGTATTCCAAAACTATTATGATGTTTCACAACTCTATTCTTTCTAATGAAATTTTCAACTACTTTTTGTCAAAAGAAAATATTGTTTTATTTACTGAAAAGTGGATTTTGTTCATGAAAAGTAAAAGATGATTTATTTTCCAAAAGAAATTATATGTGTGTGTGTGTGTGTGTGTGTGTTTTGTTTTGAAAAATTAATTATTTTTTGAAAAATATTTACATGATTGTTTTAGCAATCAAAAACACCAAAAAATCCTCAATTGGATTGTAGATCATAAATGAGTTCTTAACCCAATCAGGTATAAAAAGGAAAATAAATGTAAATTCCAATCTAAATCCAAACCACACCAGTATATATATATATATATATATATATATATATATATAATGTAAAACTAAAACTAAGAATTGCAAACTAAACTACTGCATGAAATGTTTTAAATATCCACCCATTGATAGGGGCCTCAATAATCTCTCCATTTAATTTTTTGAGAGAAAATGAATTTCTCCCTTCGACTGCTACAATTTTGAAAGGACCAAACCAAATATGGTCAAATTTTCCATGTTTCCCAGCGTCTTCTATTTTAGCCTCCCACTTCAATATTAAGTCTCTAGGAAGAAATTCCCTGTCTTTGGCTTTCTTATCAAAGATAGCCTTCATATTGTCTTGATATTTTTGAATCTTTTCATTAACTTCTCCCCAGCTCTACTGAACTTAAATTATTTGATTGATACTTCTCGTCAAATCATTTGGCTATTCATTAAAATCCTGCCAGGGTTTCATCACAGGAAGAACAAGATTAATAGGAAGAATAACATCTATGCCATAAACTAATTGAAAAGGAGACATACCTATCGATATCTTAGTGTTGATTTTGTTTTCCCATTGAGCATATTTCAAATGTATATGCCGAGATTTCTTATTTTCTATCAGAACTTTCTTAATTATCTTCATTAAACTTTTATTGGACGATTCAACCAATCCATTTCCTCAAGGATAATAAGTTGTAGAATGACCCAAAATGATATTATGTTTCTGATTTTTTTTTCATAGCAATAGATTTAAAAGCTTGTGCATTATGTGTGATTATTTTCCTTGGACAACCAAATCTTACTAGAATGTTTTCTTCCAAGAAATTTATTACCACTGAATCTGTATCATTTTAAGTTGGAATAACTTCTACCCATTTAGAAAAATAATCATTGGTAGTTAAAATCCATTTGTGTTGGGCACTCAATTGTGGGTGAATATCTCCAATGAAGTCTAGGCCCCATTGTTGGAAAGGAGCTTCAACTTTGACATGAACTAAAGGTAAGGCAGGGAGGTTTTGCTTTCCAGCAAAAACTTGGCATTGTCTACATGCTTTGACCCTTTCATTTACATCGATGAATCATTTTGGCCAATAACAACCTTCTCTTAGGATTTTGTAAGATGTTTCTCTCCAAGCATGGTGTCCTCCACATACTCCTTTATGAAACTCATCAATGACACCTTCTATTTCATATTCTGTCAGGAATCTTAATAAGAAACCCAAAGGGTCCTTCCAATATAACTTAGCATCAACAATGCAATATTTGTTTGCCTATAGTTTTAAGGTTATTTCCTTGGTAGGAGTCATATCAACAGGGCATTGAAGAGTAAGAAGGCATGGCACTATATTGTTATACCAAGAAGAGAAAGAAAATTTGTCATCAATCTTAATTGTTGGCATTTGATCATCGATTTCTTCAATATGTAGGAGAGGATTTTCAGACTCAAAATGATTTATTCCAAGGGATTTGAGATTTGATTCAACAAGTAATTTTGTGAAACCCTGTTCTTTTACCAATTTGGTTGGTTTGAATTCTAAATCATATTCTTGGATTTTTGCCAACCATTTTCCCCTTCTTCCATCACTATCAGGTTGAATTAGGATGTCTTTGACTGTGCTGGTGGGTACATATGTGATTATTTTGGAATGCAATACATATGTTCAGAAAGCCTTAAGTGCCTTAACCATAGCATAAGCTTGTTTCTCTAGAATATCATATTTTAACTATGCGTCTTTGAGGCTTTTACTAAAAAAGGAAAAAGGTTGTTCATATCCCTCATTATTTTTCTGTAGGAGCACCGCTGCAATTGTGTATTCGGATGCAAAGGAAAAGATTAAAAATTCCTTTGAATAATTAGGACTTACCAACACTGATGCTTCTCCTATAGATTTTTTGACTCATTGAAAAGATGCTTTGGCTTCCTTTGTCCATTTCACCTCATTATCCTTCTTCAACATATCTGTGATCAATTTAATAATTTCAACAAAATTTGGAATAAACCTTCTCAAGAAATTGATTCTACCTAAAAATGACATAATTTCTTTTTGTTTCTTGGTATATTGATCTGATCAATGACTTCAAATATTTTTGGATCCACTTTAATTCTATCTTTTGATACAATATGTTCTAACAAATTCCCTTCTTACATGGAAAAATGAGATTTCTTGGGATTTAGAGACAAACCAAATTTTCTGCATTTATCAAACGTTTGTCTAAGATGTTTCAAGTGTTCTGCATCATAATTAGAAAAAAAATGTTAGATCATTTAAATAAATGACAATAAATTTATCTTTATCACCAACAAAAGTTATATCCATGGCTCTTTGAAACGTTGCACATGCATTTATCAAACCAAAAGGCATTTTGTCATACATAAAAGTTCCCCATGGAGTAGTAATCACTTTTTTTTCTTTATCATTCTCATGGAAAACTATTTGATTATACCCTGAAAATCCGTCAATCATAGAAATTATATTTTCCCCAACTACCTTTTCAAGAATATGATCCATTTTTGGAAGAGGGTAATTGTATTTTAATGAAGATCGATTTATATTTCTAAAATCAACACACAATCTTATCTCCCCATTTTTCTTTTTGACATAAACCATATTAGCTTACCATTCAAAGTATTTAAGAGGCATGATAATTTTTGCATTCAGAAGTTGTTTAACCTCCCTTTCTATTATAGGAAAGAGAATAGGATTAATCTATCTAAGATTTTTTTGAAAGGATTGACACCTAGTTTTAAAGGAATCTTATGCTCTACAATATAAGTATCATACGTTTTTAAATCTTCATAGGTCCATGCAAACACATATTTATATTATTTAAACAATTCAACATATTTTTTCTTCAGTTCAATGGGAAGATATTTAGACAACTTGACAAGATTTGGATTTTCATTTGAACCAACATTACAATCTTCAACTTTTTTCAGTTGAGGCTGCAAGGTAGATTTCAAAGGGATATCATTTTGATCAAAAGATCTTTCTAAAGGAATGAGACCTTTTGGAATCTGCTTATTTTTTAACAAGAGCATCTTATGATTTTCAATCTTATCTTTGAATTTTTCTAGATTTTCTCCTTCTTGCATAATCCAAATTGAATCATTTTTATTTTCCTGATCAATGTGTGTTTTGGAAAATTCATTCACCATCTCTAGAAATTTCTTTATCTGTTCATCATCTTCAAGAAATTTCTAATAGTGAACATTATTAGGAATTGAAGGTTTGTGCCTCATGTCAATATGATACTTCAATTTCAGAACAATGGGTGGAATGAAAGTACTTGCAACTTTAGCCAATGAATCTGCTTGTTGATTATGAAATTTGGGAATATCATGAATGTTGAAAGATAGGAAAAAGTTTTCAATCAAATCCCATGCACAATTTCTGTAATATCTCATTATAGTATGTTTAGCTTGATATTGTTGTTTGATTTTTTTAACAATAAGCTATGTATCCCCATATATTATCAAGTGTTTGATTTTTAGCTTTCCAACAGCTTCTAGTCCTAAAATTAAAGCTTCATATTCATATTCACATACATTGTTTGTGTAATCGATGTCAAATTGTAATCTATAGGAAAATGGTATGTAATACTCATCATTTGGTTCCATGAATAGTACTATAACTCATGCTCCTTCCCAAGAAGAGGCACCATCAAAGAAAATTTTCCACATTCCGTCTCTAATATTTACATTTACTTTTGGAGTTTCAATTTTTTCATTTTCGTTCTCTATAAAAACTTCAAAATCATCATCAATAGATAAAATAAAATTTCCTAAATCCTGATCAATGACATAGACTAGATAATTATTAGGGTTTTGAGGATCACTTACTGTGTAGTCCAGTCTAGTCTCTCTATACAATCTGGTAAACTGTCCACTGAAAATGGGAATCATGGCATATGTCATGTCTAACTGCACTGATCCTCCTAGATTTTCACCCCAATATCTTGATAAAAGAATATTGTATTTTGCAGGTACACCAGATACTACCACATCCATAAGAATACTTTTAACTAGAACTTGGGCCAAATTTACAACTAAATCCTTTATCATACCCAGACACTTAACCTTCCTAGAATAAAAAGAGTATAAGTCTTGATAAGGTCTGGTAAATTCCAAGCCCAATTTTTCCATTATTATTTTTGGCATCAAATTGTGTGAAGCACCTGAATCTAGCATACAATTATGTAATAAATGATCGTGCATAGTAAGAGCGATATAGAATGGAGCCACTGAATCTTTGTCGTTTTCAATATGAGGTCCAAACATGATTGTTGGATGCTCATCYTGYAGATTGATAACATCAGATTGACTTTMTGCATTTGAAAAATTAATTACTTTTGAAACCCGCTTCTTATAAACCAGATTCTTAGCAAGCTCTATCAAAGGTACTAGAATTTYAATCTTGTTCAATTCATTCTCCATATTGAAAGTGCTAACTGATTTTTCTAATTCTTTAGTTTTCACTTTGACTTCTTTGTTTTCCAGTTTTTTAGTTTCTGTTTCCTTTGTTTCAAAATGCTTTGTTTGGATAACTAATGCTTTAGTGGGTGGTTTTGAGACTAACGCTTCATTTATTTTATTATGTTCCAAAACATTTTTCAATGGATTTGAAGTAGAAATCTCCTTAAATCATATTTATTATGAAGCTCAACCAATATCAAATCAACAAGATATTTGTATTGTGAAGTAGGCTCATCAAAGTTATTGATATTTTGTTCATCAAATAATGATCCAAAATTTAAAGATTGTTTATAGTCTTGTTGAGTTAAGTGAGGTTCACTATCATCATCGCTAAAATTGTTTGTTTCCTCATCTAGTTCATCATACTCTTGAACATCATTTCCGTGGATAAAATTATTTGTTTTAAAAGGAGCCTAAATATTTTGTTCCTCATTGTTAATTTGCCTCTTTTGAATCTGAGGATTTGTATTGAGATTTCTCCTGAACTGATTTTGATTTCTAACATAAGGGTCAGGTTTGTCTTTTTCCATTTCCATCCTAGATATTTTATTGGATAGATATTTAATGATTTTATCCATCTCCTCCATCTTCTCCTCTTGTGTGTTTCTCCTAGAACTGGAGGGTCCTCCTTGTTCTTTAAACCTTCTAGGTTCCCTAATCCCCACTTCATCCTTTTTATTTTTATTTTTATTTTATTTATTTATTTATTTTTTCAGTTTTCGTGATGCCATCATATTAGATTTGATGTCAATATCATCATCTTGAATCCTAGCTAGTGTTATATCTCTATTTTCCCTTATAAGTAACGTGAAGTCAGAATCAAATTCCCCTGCAAAAGTAACTTTAGCAACTGCCCGAGAAGGCTTAACTTCGGATGGGATATTACTATACAATTTATTAAGTCTTTGGATAAATTCAGAAACAGTTTCAGAGGATTTCTTCCTTAAAGCACCAAATTCTGTCAGATAATATAAGTGATCTTTTTTCTCACCCCATTGTCTAAAAAAAGTGGCTTCTAAATCATCATGTGTTGCTATAGAATCTATCAGAAGTCCCCTAAACCAAGTTCTGACTTGACCCTCAAAATTTTGTACAAACAGTCTCATATAAACGTCTTCATGTTCAATGCCAAGTATAACAACAAATTTATAAAAACAATGCTATGTGTTATGTGGTTGTTAAATCCCTTTCCCCCATGAATTTTGGTAATCTTTTCATATAGTTATCTGTTAAATCATGCAGATTTGCAGGAAGGGCCAAATGAGCATATCTAGCAGCTACTTTGGAAAATATCATTGGGGGAGGTGGTGGTGGATTTACTTGTCCATCGCCTTTGCCTCCTCCTCCACTAGCCATTGTTAGTTTTGGAGATGAAATACAAGGGTTGTAATGAAGATTATAAAATATTTGAAAAAATTGTTGTACTAAGTCTTTGATTACTTTGGGAAGGTAATAGCGAAGACCTGCTAGATAATCAAAAGGTGACATAACTCGTGAAATGGATAAATAATCAAATTCAGAAGGGACATGAGAACTAGAACTTGGTATTTCAAATCAACTAGAAGTGATAAGAGAGGAACCTAAGTATAAAAGTTGTTCTTCTGGATTTGTAGGGATAGGAACCCTTATTTCAGGGAGACTAAGGATAGGTCATGTGTAGACAATGTTGGGTACTAAGGATGCTTCCTTAATGTCACTGGTAAAAATATCTACAGAAGAAAAATGTATATTCTGAAATTTTTCTCCCTTTATATCATATAATTTCAACCTCTGGATTTTCTAACTTAATTTCAGGATTACTAGTTGAGGCTTCTGCGGAATGAGATTTAATCTGATGTTTTTCTTTAGAATCAAGTAAACTTATCTCTTCTACTGAAATGATAACATTAACTTGAGTAAATTTTGGTTGATGGACCCTACCTGTTGAAGCACACATCTGCCCTAGATATAATTTGGTTTTAAGAAGTTTCTCAGGATCGGAAATTGGCGTAGTCTACTTATCGTATGGGTTTTATCTGGTATTTTTTCATCCAAATGCCAACTTTGCCAAAATGGAGTTGTCATGTGAAAAAATAAAATGATCCTTAACCTTGTGTTTGATTCTTGGTCACCCTCAAGAATCAAAGCTAATATTTGTCGTATTCCATGGGAAAAAAATAATTTTGTTTCTTCGTTCCTCGACAATGGCGCCAAAAAGATGTTGTTCCTGAGATTTACTCTAGGCTCACATAATAATGTCAGACATCCAAAATTTATAATATTTGTTTTTATAGTGCTTTTCTACCTTCAGTTTTGAGATGGAACTTCAAATAACTTAATGATTTAGCAAACACAGAGGCAATATCTCTTCCTTTGAGTTCTATCAATATTAAATAAATGGAAAGTAGAATTGTAGTAAACAAAATTGACAAACAAAGTAAGGTATCCAATGCTGATAAATCTTACCTTATTCACAATAGAAGAAACATGAAGAGTATGTCTTAAATATGAATTGAGATGAGGATATCCACATAGATACATGTCTTGTTTTACTCACAGTAATAATAGAGGAAAAGATGTAGCTGAACAAACTTCCAATTATATGGAACACAATAGATGTATTGCTAAATTGTATTCTTTCAATCCTTAAGCACCATAGAGTGAAGAAAATGGATTATGATGAAATAACAACACATAGAAAGCACATAACTCAAAGAAATGAAATGTAGAATCTTTGTCTTTCCTGTATAATTTGTATTAAGAAGTCTCTCTTTTTTACATTCGGCCAGAAGAAGCCTTGATTACACCTCTAATCTTCTTATTTATACAAAATCCTCTTAACCAAAGGTGGTTAGAATTTCCACATTCTTAGCTCTCAAAATAAAATAAAACCCAAACTAACTAAATATTACAAAGATTTTGAACATTTGTCCATATTCTGAGAACCCCTTCGCTTGTTGGTGATTAATTCTTCCTTTATTTTCTCGTAGATGCAATTGCCTTCTATTGATCCTTGTATTGGAATGAAAATAAAATATTTTAATAACGAACCTGGGGGGTTCCATATTGGCATTTAATTCAAAAGTAAAAACCCTTTTATGCACCAATGGTATATTTCTTTGAATTTTTACTGCAACTTGCTCAGTGATTTGACATTGCAAACTTTGTACCAAAAGATCATTTAAGATTTTCAAATCAACATGATTGATTTTTGATATAGCATTTTTAATTCTCTCCCTGCTTTTCTTCAGATTTTTTTTTCTCTTTTCAATCTCGACTTTCCCAATATAAGCATGAATATCATGAATATCAATTTCTTACATCTCTACATCTACATCTAAAAGAGAATTAGGACAAGCATTATTTGCCTCTTTAGCTAATCTTTTAATTTCTTCAAGATTGTTTTCTCAAACTTTTAAGGCGATTTGTCCTTTTAGTTGCTCAATTTATAAGAAAGGAACAAGTCCTGATATATTGAGATTTTTACTCCATACTATAAGTTCCTCAAATTTGGATCTATCAATAATAGATTCTTTCTCTTTGTCATCAATAATTTGCAATGAATTATTGATTACGTGATAATGCTTTTGGATAGTATCCAATTTTTCATAAAAATTATGTTGAACGATATGCAAACCCTCATTGATTTTTGATGCTTGTTTGTTAAAGGAAGAAATGTCAATTTTTTTGCTTTCAATTGTAGCTATTTGAGCTTGAAATTTATTTATGAATGCATTTCTATGGGAAATAATGTTCTTGTTTAAGCGTTGATCTTGAAAAATTATCTTCAATTTCTCCTCTAATTGTTTGATCCATTGCTCGAAACCCTGTTTGACCTGACTTAGTTCAGAATTGATTTTCTCCCTAACAATGACTTATGTCTGTCTCAAATCATTTTGCAACTACTCAGTCAAAATATTCTTATGATCAAGCTGCTCTCTCAATTTATCTACTGACCATAAATTCGTTGTTGCAAATGCCCCTAGTGAATATGCTACTTGCTTTGCAAATTCATGGTCGCTTTGTTCCTATCCATCATATACCATTCTTTGCCTCTTAGTAATTACTCCTCCTTTATTATGAAATTATCTTTGTATGATATCTTTCCTTTTCTTGTTGAAGAATAAATCCGATGAAGGAATCTCTACTTCATTTTTCCCCAATCAAAAGTATAACCATCTACTACTTCATGAATTATAGGAACCCAATCTATAGTAAAATGTGTAGGGATTTTCTTTCCGAACATTCTAAAAAGAATCATGGCTACATACATAATGTGGGCATCAAAAGAGGATATAGAGTATATTCCATGGCTATTAGATCTGATATTATTTTCATTTCCCCACCAGGTTTTGACTATATCATGGGCAGTTCTGTCGTAACTTGCACATTCGTCTTTCTCAAATTTCATTATAAATGGTGCATTATAAACATATTTGGGATTTCAAGTTAATTTATACATTAATTGAATGTCCTCGGGTCAAAATGAGCTGAAAATGGTCTTCTAAAGACTGTAGATGGTTCTGGTTGGGATATCTACATGGTCCAGGGCCCAATGTACCATATATGTATACGACAACAATTTTTTCCATGCTGCAAATTTGTGAGGTTCTAACTTGACCACCTCTCTAAGCTTGTTTACAATTAACTCATCTTCACCTTTTCTTGCTTCATCAGAAGGGAGGGAGCTTTATTCTTCCAGGATTTTATAAACCTTCTTCCATGATTTAATGTTGTCTGTCAGGAAAGCGGTAATGTCTGAAAAATGTCTTAATTTGGGTTTGTATCTTCCACAAATGGATCTTGTTTCCTTGATTCTTTACGCGGTGCCATAGTTTTCTCTTTTCCAATATCATCCCATGTAGAAAATAAAAATTTATGAATATGAATATTGAGGTGAAAGTTCTGAATGTGAATGGAGAAATGATATGAAGTTCAAAATATTTTACAAAACATTAATCAATTTTACAATTAATTCGAATGATAGGGTAATCATGAAAAATCTGTCACATTTTACTACCTGACAGCAGCGAGATTTTCAAATATTTTACCTTAACCAAGTTTAATATACCTCTAATGATCATGATTAGTGAGGATAAGTGTTTCGACGCTTCAACATTCGGGAGTTTGGAATAAGGAATGCTAAACATCTCCCGAAGGTCGAATTCATGGATCAATTAATCATCCTTTAATTAACACTTGCCTTAATTAATCGTTGTTTATGATCTCTTTAACTTTAAATGCTTCAAAACTTCGAGACTCCAGAGCTTCGTGGCTTGAGGAGTTTTCATTTGAAATGTTTAAATTTATTCCGAAGGTTGAAGCTGCGAAGTGATTATTTATAATTAATTATGCCTAATAAATAATGTTTTACCCTTTAATCTTCGACGCTCCGCAACTCTAACTCTTCTTAGTTTTTTTTCAATTTAATCTTCTGGAGGAAAATCTCCTGGAGTTATGTGGCAGGATGACATGACCTCTGATGACATGTCATGAGAACGAAAGTGACATGTGTCACCTTGAATCATGTGAATTACATATCCAAGAATTCCCAAAATGAATGCGACGTGTATCCACATGTAAAGAGTGCCGGGTGGCATAGGACACGTCAATTGAATACTTAAACAAATTTTGGAAATTCAAAGCTTCAGGACTTCAGAGCTTCATGACTTCAGGGTTTTTAGGACTTTTAGACATTTGAGCTTGGAGAGCCAAAGCACAAAGTCCGGAAGTGAAACTTCGAATAGGAGTTATACCGTTGATTAAAATTTTCACGATTTTGAATCTCCGAAGTCGCGGGAGCTATCGATTTCAATAAGTGTTAGGTTTAACGACTGATACTTGATTCACCCTGTCAAAATGTAACGAAAAGTGTATTAGTTTATGAATTAATACTTCTAAAGTTAAAACCTTATTTGTAAAAGACAAAAAACTAAAAGAAATTTTATTTTTATTTTTATTTGAAAATATTATTTATGTTCTAACAGAGAGTGCAAGAACTACCTCCCCACCTCTTGAACTATTACCCCTCCACTTGAAAAAAATTAATACCAACATATAAAATAAAATAAAATTGCACACACTATTAAAACCTCTCTTAGAGTGTGCATCATATGCATCATAGATTAAATCGCTAACATTATATTAACATAACCATCCCATTAACTATACATTTGTCTATTTCATAACATAAAAAACTCGTAGTCTAAACGTTCGACTTTTTGGAGTTTTTACGGGCATATTTTCTGATCAATTTTTATTGAGATCTAGCCAAAAATTGTTGGAACTTCAGATTTGAGTGATTGAGTCTGTATAGTTTGAGTTCCCCAAGGGTTTTTTAGGGTGTTGAATCCATTATGCATTCAAAAATTCAATTTAAACAATAGAAAATGGTGATTTCACCAAGATCTGTTTCACTGGATTCCGATGAAAAAGTTCAAAAAATCGAATGTTTAGACAAAAAGAGACATAACATAGCAAAAACATAAACAAAATGCATACCAAACACATGAAGCATAAAAGTACATTGGGAAACTCAAGAAAATGGGAATGTCGCGTGGATATTTATAACCCCTAAATCATTTAAAATTATGAAACTTTCGTCATTGAGAATGTTCCTTGTTCATTTTGTTCATTTTTATGTAATTTATAGTTTATGGTGTATTGTTCACGAATACTTAATAAAAAAGATCAATAATCAAGTTGAAACTATAAACATAAATATGGTTTTAATTTTTTAATTTATTATCATTATTATTATTTTTTAAATTTTAATTTATAATTTAGTAAATTAATATAAACAATAAAATAAATTAAGTATAAGTAAACAAATTAATATAAGCAATAAAATAAAATAAATATAAGTAATTTTTTTATTTATATATAATTATTATAATTATTTGGGTATGAAGTAAAATTGCAACTGTATATAATATCTTAACTTTATGTATGGAGTTAAGTTGAGGTGGATACCTGATACTACATGATTTCTACCTAACTTTAATGATGATGGAGAATAGGGGATACCAAGAATCTTAGGGATACTATAGGGGACTAAAATCACCCTTTTGGACCTAGAGTAGGAACTAAAATTTCTTTTGATTGGCTAAGATCTCGTCTTCTTTAGATGTAAGGAAACATGTTAATGACCCAAGACCCAAAGAAATATGGAAAACATAAAAGTTCACTCCCTTACAAACCACCAATGGATTATTTCATGTGGCATGGTTTTTGTTAAATAACAATGATGCGTTATCCCACATTAATAGATAGGAGTCAACAATCACCATCTCCAATTCTAATTAACAACTAATGACAAGTTTTTCCACCTTAAAAAATTTCCCTTTTCCGATGACCATTCCAATGGTTATTATTGAAATAGATGCTTTAACCCCATGTGTATGTGTGTTGGGATATGTGCTTTAATCCATTATTATTATTATTTTTCATATACATAAAATTTAAAACTATGCTGTGATATGTATTTTTAAAACAATTTTAGTTTTTATTTCTGATTTTAATATTTTTTTCATTAATTTCTCTTTTTAAGCCTTTAATTTGTGGAAAAATATATTTTTTAAACAAAATTTTTAGTTGAAAAAACATTTTATTTTTGAAAAAGTTACACTTAGGAGTTAGCATTCAATGGTTGACCACCTTGTTACACTTAAGATCATTGCAGATGAATGTCTCAATAATAAAACCAATCTCCTTTGTTGTTTTGTTGACTTCAAAAAATATTTTGACACAATGTCCATAACTAACCTTTGGAATATGTTAGAAGAGCTAAAAGTTCCTCTTGAGTTGAGAGTTGTCGTGGTAATATTGTATGAGAATGTTATTGTGGAGTTTAGGAACATTGAGGGATGGTCGAAAGAAATTAACTATAATATTGGAGTCAAGCAATGTTGTCCCTTGTCCCCTACCCTTTTTGGCATATACATTGACAAGCTAGAAGATTGTTTGGAAGAAGCAAGGTGTGTTGACCCAACTCACGCTAGTATAATCATCATCCTTATTCTTTATGTCGATGATATTTTCCTTATGGTGAGGAGTCCTTATGATCTAAGAAAACAACTAAGAATTCTCAAATATTTTTTCTCTAGTATAGGTATGACTGCTAACACTGAAAAAACAAAGCTTATGATAATTAAATATAAAGATATCACTTTTTGGACTATATGACAACAACAAATTGGAGGAAGTACCTTCATACAAATATCTCGAAATCGATATTCATCACAAGCTCAACTTGAACTATAGCATTGAGAAAAATATAAATGGAGGGTGGAAAGCTTATTATGGGCTTGAAAACAATTGTAAATCAATGGACCTTTGGCTATGGAATAAGAAAAAAATCCTCTTTGAGATTCTTGTAACTCCTATCATCTTATATGGATGTGAAGTTTGAAGATGCAGTATCTCTAGAGAATATTGGAGAAAGATAGAGTAGATCCAATTTTTTTTATAACTTATAATCTCAAATTAATGGTAATACACCCTATCCTAGCCTCCCCATAGAAGGGATATTTTCTCACATTGAGAGCATGGTTAAGAATAGGTACCTAATGTACAAGAACAAGATAAACAACATGTAAGACAAGAGGCTTCCCAAAATTTCTTCCAACCCTATCCAAAAGCACATGTTGTAATACTCATAGGTCGAACCCCAATTGTAAATGTAAATGTAAATATAGGCCGGTGAACCAGGATATTTTGGGCTAGAATGCCTTTGTATATATATGTTTTGAGGCTAGTGTGCTTGTGTGGTTATTAGGATGGAGAGTCTGGATGATAAAAGGAAAGTAAGCCTATCTTTGTAAAATGTAATCACACTCAGATATTAATGAAAATACATCATTGTTGTAGAACAACCAGACAAAAAGAGTATGGGGGGATAAACTCCACTAGAAGGGAAAAGGGGGCTAAGACATGGGGGCTTAGACCCAAGGGAATATTATATTAATATTTCCTTAAAATCATAAGTTATATATATGATATTTTTATCTTAGTTCCTAATTATGAGGAATGTATCACCCAAGCTTGGGGGGGGGATAAGTGGGCCCAAGATAGTTCCCAACATGACAAGTGTCAAGTTGGGAACATGCAAATATATTTGGGGGATTTATTACATTTTTCCATTCATATTTTTCTCATTATTCACTCACTCGATATTACCATCCATACCTTTCTTCCATCACCATACTTGTACTTGGAAAGATTTTGAGATGATTTCAACCAGTAGTCTAGGTAAATTGAGTCGAAGAAGCAGGTTGTCGAGCCCATGTGCTATTGAAGAAGCAGGTTTTCAGGCTCATGAGCATTCCCTCCAGGTGAGAGAACTATTGGGAATTTCTTTCCCTGGGTGTCAAGTTGCAGCAACAGATCTCTGAGACTTCTTGTATGACATGTTGTTGAAGCCCCAGAAGGGATGTGGAGTGGCCGAAGGAATGTTGAGTAGAGAAGGGGCACACTTCCTAGGGTGGGACAAACATGTGGGGAATGAGAGGTTGTAGGATGTATTCTAGAGTTGGTACCTTAGTCTAAGAATATTGGTTGTTATAGACCTTAGCTTGGATTAGGATTCCTTTTCCATGGTGGAGTTTTAGTTCCATCTCGAGGGTGATTAGTTGCTGAGAGTTTATGAGAAACATAGTCTATGGCTAGGAGGGAAATATAAGGTTTGCAAGTAGTTGGTGACATTTTACAAAAGATAAGTGTATTCTATGTGTTTGAATTAATTGTTGTGTGAATAATTGTGTATTTATGTTATGGGTTTTCCTTGTATATGTTGTATGTATATATTTGTTGTTAGTATGCATAATTATGTTCTTATGCAGAGCATTCTCAGTAAATTAAATGGTATCATAGTTTGGAATTTTTATGTGGCATAGCCATGCTTGATGGTTGGGGATGCTACAATGTGGTATCAAAGCTCTAGTTTTGACATTGAGCCTGCATGGTCCAAGTTAACAGAGTGTTGAAGCGAAAATTTGCAGAAAATTGTTTTCAGAGGAAGTTTTCAATTCGTTTGATAATATTTTGCAATGAAATTGAAGGAATTTCACAAGAAAATTGGGGAGAGTTGAGCCCAAGAGTTTACAATATCCATTTTAAATATCTAATTTGGAAACATTTGAGCCTGTAGATGGCCAAAATTTGAGTTTATAGATCAACCATGGCACCCGAGGACGAAATTATGATTTGGGGTGAAATTGGGCAAAATCCCCAAATTTTACAGTTAAATTCATGGAGAATGCAACAAGAAAAAGTCGAATTTAATTTACAGAGATCGAATTCATATGTATAGGGAAAAACACTTTCCCATTAATCTTGGTTGCAGAGCATCAATGGTAGCTACAAAAATAATTGTGAATTTGGGCATTTTTGGAAATTTAGGAATTTTGGCAAAATCAAGTAAAATGAGAAATTTGGAAAAAATTTACTATTTTTCCATATAGTGACATCAGCATGATGTGGAGGACACGTGTCATTTGATGTGGTAGAGGGGTGATGGGTAATTCCATGGTGGCAGTGGCAGAGGTGGTAGATGACGTGGAGTAGTGGTGGTGCAACCTACCCACCCTATGGAACTGTGATCTGGACCCGCAGAACCATGAGGCCAGGGGGTCCCTTGATGGTTTTGGAAACCATCAGGGGGGGTGCAATTTACTAGGAGCCAACACATCACACACCGAAAAATTGACGGTTTCTTTTGCAGCAGCTCCCCTCTGTTAACGATCAGTATGTCAAAGGGGGGGGTTGCGATGCGATAATGACGTTTGATCACCACTATTAGATCAATTGGGAGTGAAAATTCACCCGCCGAGGAGAATGGGTGCAGAATGGGGCCTGACCAGCCTCGTGACCTAATGAAAAGGAACTACATGGAGTACGAGGGACTGTGTGCCCAAAAATTAAGAATAATGGGTGTGTTAGTGGAGGAAAAGGGGGAAAATGAGGTAAAGGAAGGTAGCAGGGGTTGACGGGGCAAGGCTAGAGTGGCCAGGGGATGTCATAGATCCACCTTGAGGTTCTAGGTGGACTCAATACTCCATGTAAGCATCCCGATAAACATAATTTAGCCATAATTTAAAGAAAATAGTGAAAAATTGCTCAGAAAATGGGTATTTTTAAGGTTATAATTTTGAAGGCCAATTTCAGAGGCCTAAACAACATTTTTTGAAAATAAAAATCGTACAAAAATATATGTCCTTCTAAGACATAATGTTCCTGCATCTAAAATGATAAATCTCAGAGAGAGATTTCTAATGGTGTAAATTGTACGACAAATGGAACTTATATGAGGGAGTTACAGGCCAAACAATGGAGGGTAATTTTTTAATACCAGTTCACTCCGAGGGCCTTGACTTCCTGCTCTGGAATCATATTGAGGCATAAGAGAAGTCTAAAAAAATATATTGAGCCATAAAATACAACCATGGAGTTAGATGCAAAATCTGGGCACCTAAAAATGCACAGGAGGACATAGGAGACACTTGAAACATTCAAAACTAAAAACATAAATTGGCCTAAAACTTCAATAGGATGTATCTAGCATCTTGGAGGTCAGATGAAGGTAAAAATTGGAAATATTTTCCAAAATATGGTCATGAAGGAACCCAGTTGAGCTCTTGTCAAAAATCCAAGGGAATAGAGGTGAATATGCATAAGCATTACCCTAGGTTGAAGGGTGAGCAGGAGTAATTGGGTAATATTCAAATGAACATAAATTTATGCTCAAGAGTCAGAATTGAGGAAGGAAGTAGTCATTGGAAATATATTGGACAAAGGAGTCCAAATATTCACCCAGAAATGTGAATTAAGATATATACTTCACAAGAAACTAGATATACTATTTCCGGTGTAATTAGAAGGGTAAAGTGGTGCACAATATTTATAGATTTGTTATTTTATTTAGTCTAACAAATCCTATTGGTTGCACATTTTGCAGAGTTAAGAGAAAATATATCAAAATAGGATCATCATAAAGATCAAAGGCATGGAAGATGCACATAGGAATTACAACAATGAATATGAATTCAGGGGGTTGTATGCAACCATGGGTAATGTAGAGACAAATTCAAATGGGCATGGAGAAGGCAAGGAGGAAAGAATGAATTTGGTGGAGACCATAAAGATTCTGCAAAAAGATGTCCAAATTGATAAAGTTGGTAATGAGAGGCTTATGAAATCCAAGGAGAAACAAGATGGTTTTAACATCAAGCTGTTATAGATCTTAGACAAAATAGAGAAGAAAATCAAGCAAGTGAAGGAGTCACAAGTCTCATGACAAAAGAAGAGAAACAAGGAGTGTTGATAGGCATGGTCACCACTCATTAAGGAATTTAGTTAGGAGAGCACACAGTAGTTCAAGTCCATCTCCTATTAGAAATCATAAGAGAAGGTCTGAAGTGGATGAACTACAGGGATAAATGAATAAGATTAAGCCTCCTACCTTTGATGGTGAGCACAAGAAATATGAAGATGAAAAGACCCATATTTTGGGAATTAGGAAATAATTTCAATTACATAATTACTCTTCACACGCAGAAGGGAGAATCAAAATCTACCAACTCAAATGAAAAGAATCAATATGGTGGGACCAATTTATGCAAGTGAAACATGTTGATGAGAAGAGGATTACTTGGAGGGAATTCAAGAGACATTTTCAAAAGAAATACTTAACCAAGAGTTATTATGACAAGAAGATGAAGGAGTTATTCAAACTCAAGCTTGGGAGTATGAAAATGGATGAGTATAAAAGTAGATTCCTAGAGCTATTGAAATATGTTGATTACATCAAGAATGAGTAGGTCAAGATTCAGAGGTACTTGAGTGGGCTGCTATCAATTTTTAGTGATAATATATAATATGATGATCCCGATACATTGGATGAAATAATAAGGATATCCAAGTGTCTGTATGACCGGCATAGGGGAAGACCAACTTTCGAAAAGTCTTGGGAAGACAAGAAGAAAAGAAAGATGGAGAAGAGGAAGAAGGGGACTGATCCACCATTCTTTAGAAATAATTCTTAGGGATAGCCAACTTCTAAGGAGCCCACAATGACAAAAACAATGGGGAAAAGACCAAGGCAACAACATATGAAATGTTGGGGTTGTGAGGGAGATCACATGTACAGGAATTTCCCTCATAGAGTTGAAAAAGTGAGGATTTTTCACAATGTACAACAAACTAATACAATTGAGGACATGTGTAGAAACCTACCAAGGATATATGCAGCTCTGGATAACAAGCAAGTTGAGTTTCAATCTCATATGATTGAAGTGGAAAGTAAGATCAATAACCAATCCATTACTAGTTTAATTGATTCAGGAGCTAGTCAAAGTTATGTAGATCCTAATATGGTGGAAAGATTTCATTTGCCAAGGAGAAAGCTTGGGGAATATTGGTTGGTTCAACTAGCTACAAGAGCTAAAAGAAAAATTAATGAGATGGTTAAAGAATATCCAATGGACATGAATGGAATGAGCATCACTTCATATTTGAATATCATACCATTAGGTTCACATGATTTCCTAATTGGTATGGATGGGTTGGACAAGCATCATGTTGTCCTAGACTGTTATAATAAGGAATTTACTTGCTTGACTAAGGAAGGGAACTTGAGGAAAATTTAGGGTATTCCTAGGGAAGTAACCATCAAAGAACTTTCATCCTTTCAGTTGAAGAAAAGCTTCAGGAAAGGATATCAAATATTAACATCTCATATGGAAGAGACACCTAAGGATAAAGTGCCAAATATTGAAGACTATGATGTCCTAAAAGGGTTTGAAGATGTATTTAGAGAAATTATGGGGTTGCCACCCAAGAGAGATGTTGTTTTCTCAATCAATTTGATTCCTACAACATCCCTAGTGTCCAAGACTCCTTATAGGATGGGTACATTGTACTCATAGTTGAAGGAATTACAAATGTATCTTGAGGATGTTTTGAAGAAGGGGTATATATACCCAAGTGTGTCACCTTGGGATTCTCCGGTGCTATTTTTGAAAAAGAAGGATGGTACCTTGAGGCTTTGAATTGAATTCAAGCGGTTGAATAAGGTGACTGTGAAAAACAAGTATCCTTTTCCAAGGATAGATGATCTCTTTGATTAGTTGAAAGATGCTAAGATATTTTCCAAGATTGACCTTCGATCAGGCTATCATCAAGTGATAATTAAGGAAGAATATATCAACAAGACAAACTTCAGAACGAGGTATGGCCATTATGAGTTCACAATGGTGCCATTTGGGTTGTCAAATGCACCAGTTGTCCTCATGTGTTTAATGAATGGTATTTTCAGAGATTACTTAGATAAGGTTTTCATTGTATTTTTGCATGACATACTTATTTACTCTAAGTCTAAAGAAGAGCATGAACAAGACTTGAGGATGGTGCTACAAGTATTGAGGGAGCATCGGTTGTATGCAAAGTTGCGCAAGTGCTCATTTTATCAGAGGCATATACATTATTTGGGCCATATCATATCAGAGGAAGGGATAGCAGTGGATCCAGAAAAGATAAGATCCATTGAGGGATGGCTAGTACCAAAGAATGTCTTAGAGGTGAGATATTTCATGGGACTTGCAGGGTACTATAGAATATTTATTGAGGGATTTTCAAATATTGCACACCTAATAACATCTTTGCAAAATAAGGGTATGAGATTTGAATGGATTGTTGATTGTGAAAGAAGCTTCCACCACTTGAAGAACTTGTTGACAAGTGTACCAATTTTGAGTATTGTTGATCCATATGAATATTTCATTGTATGCAATGATGCATGCAAGGAAGGAAGGAATTGGAGCTATTCTTAGTCAAAATGGACATGTGGTATGTTGTGAATCAAGGAAGTTAGAAGATCATGAGAGACACTATGCCACTCATGATTTAAAATTAGAATCCATAGTGTATGCCCTGGAGATGTGGAGGAACTACCTCATGGGAAAGAGATTTTAGTTGAGGATGGACCATAGTGATCTAAAATATTTATTTGGACAACCAAATTTAAATTCCAAGCAAAGTAGATGGTTGGAATTCCTTAGTGAATATGACTTTGATATAAAGAATATCAAAGGTAAAGAGAAAAAGGTGGCCAATGCACTCAATAGGAGGGTGCATGAGATTCATGATACATCCATTAACATGTGAATATTTGATTTGAAAGATAGAATTATGAAGCTGCAAAATCAGATCAACTTTATGTGGAAACAAGGGAAAAATTACAACAAGATAATTGGTAGTAGAAAATTGCAAACTATGAGCTAAGAGAGGATGGAATTGTCCTGTATAAAGGTAGAGTTTATGTGCCTAATTTCCAAGAGATGAAAAATATGGTTCTAAGAGAGATGCATAATGTTCCTTATGTTGGGCACCCAGGTTACCAGAAGATCATTGCAAAAGTCAAAAGCCAATATTTTTGGCCAGACATGAAGAAATAGGTGGTTGATTATATATCTAGGTGTTTAGAATGTCAACAAGTTGTAACAATTGATTTCATCACTAAGATTCCCAGAACAATGAAACAACATGATTCCACCATGGTGGTGGTGGATAAGCTCACTAAAGATGCTCACTTTATTCCAGTAAATCTCACTCACAAGGCATCTAACATTGCTGATATTTATATGAGATAAATTATTAGGATGCTGTACCTAAGGCAATTGTTTCTAATAGAGATCCCAAATTTACATCAAATTTTTAAAAGGGGTTATTCAAAGGATTTGGGACAAATCTGAAATTTAGCACAACATATCATCCAGAGTCATATGGGAAAATAGAGAGGGTCAATCAGGTGATTGAATATATGCTAAAGATGTATGTGATGGATAAACAATAAAAATGGGAAGAATACCAACACTTGGTATAGTTTGCTTGTAATAATGGGTATCATGCATCTTTAAATATGAGCCCATTTGAAGCATTATATGGAAGAAAATGAAACACACCAGTGAGTTGGGACAACCCAAAAGACATAGTAGTGGCAGGGCCAAAATTGCTTAAGGAAGTGGAAGAATAAATTGTGAAGACAAAAAAAAAATTAAAGCCTTCCCAAGACAGGCAAAAAAGATATGCAGATAAGGGAAGAACTCACAGAGAGTTTAAAGTGGGTGACCATGTGTTGTTGAAAGTGAAGGAAAAGAGAAGTTCCTTGAAGTTGGGGAACTGTTCAAAGCTAGCAACACATTATTGTGGTCCATTTGAGATTCTAGAAAAGATTGGCCATGTTGCATACATGCTTGCACTACCTGCATCCATGTGCATTCATAATGTATTCCATGTATCTTTGTTTAAAAGGTATGTACCTGATGCAAATCATGTAATTACTTGGAATGTGATTCAAATGGAGAAAGACAGATACTTACGAGTACAATCGGTGTGCATATTGGATCAGAAGATCAAGTTGCTACATAATCAAGCAATAGGGTTGGTAAAGGTCCAGTGGACTTGTTACAGTCCTAAAGATGCAACATGGGAACATGAATATGTCATGCAGGAAGAGTACCTACATATTTTTGAATACTTTTGAAGATTTTGATTGTACATGTGTATATAATGCATTGAGGACAATGCATAAATAAGGGGGAGAGGAATGTAATACCCCTAGGCCGAACCCCAATTGTAATTGTAAATGTAAATATAGGCTGGTGAGATAGGATATTTTGGGTTGGAATGCCTTAGTGTGTGTGTGAGAGAGAGAGAGAGAGAGGCCATGATGCCTGTGTATGTATTAGGATGGAGAGCCTGGATGCTAAAAGGACATCGAGCTTATCTTTGTAAAATGTAATCACACTCAAATATTAATGAAAATAAATCACTGTTGCATACCAACTAGGAAAAAAGAGTGTGGGGGGGTAAACTCCACTAGAAGGGAAAGGGGGGCTAAGAGTCTAGGAAGGGGGGCTAAGAGTCTAGGGAGGGGGATACGCCAAGGGGGCTTAGACACAAGGGAATATTATATTAATATTTCTTTAAAATCCTAAGTTATAGATATATGATATTTTTATCTAAGTTCCTAATTATGAGGAACGTATCACCCAAGCGAGGGGGGGAAGTGGGCCCAAGATATTTCCCAAAGTGACAAGTGTGAAGTTGGGAACATGTAAATATATTTGGGGAATTTAGTACATTTTTCAATTCATATTTTTCTCATTATTATCTCACTCAATCTTACCATACATACCTTGTTGCCATCACCATACCTGTACCTAGAAATATTTGGAGCTGGTTTCAACCAGTAATCTGGGTAAATTGAGTGGAAGAGGCGGTTTTTTAGGCTCGTGAGCATTCACTCCAAATGAGAGAACTGTTGGGAATTTATTTCCCGAGGTACCAAGCTGCAACTATAGAGATCTGAGACTTCTTGTCTAACCTATTGTTGAAGCCCCAAAAGGGAAGTGGGGAAGCCAAAGGACTGTTGAGCAAATAAAGGGCCCACTTCCTGGGGTGGGACATGCATGTGGGGAATGAGAGGTTGTAGGTTGTCTGTTAGAGTTAGTACCTTAGTCTTAGCATATTGGTCATTGATAGACCTTAGATTGGCTTAGGATTCCTTTGCCCTGGTGGAATTTTAGTCCCATCTTGGGGGTGACCTGCTGTTGAGAGTTTATGAGCAACAAAGTCTATGGCTGGGAGGAAAGTCTGAGGCCTGGAAGAAGTTGGTGACATTTTACAAAAGACAAATGTTTTCTATGTGTTTGGATTAATTGTTGTGTGAATACTTGTGTATTTCTGCTATGGGTTTTTCTTGTATATGTTGTTAGTATGATAATTATGTTCTTATGTAGATAATTCTTAGTAAATTAAATGGTATCAGAGTTTGGAATTTTTATGTGACATAGCCCAGCTTGGTGGCTCGGGATGCTACACCTGTAGGTCAAGCGGGGTTGGATTAAATATTCCGAGTCTTTGCTAAATCATTAGTGAATAAAGGAAGAGGTCAATCTATAGAATAACAAAACTATGAAAAATATTATTACATTTAAATTTAAGGAGAAATTGTGGCGTGATAAATATTTAAAGGATAAAAGAAAATTAAGATACTATAAGGAGGTGATCAAACCTAATTAGAAGATCAAAAGTATCTCCCAATTTTGGTTAAGCGTAAAGAAGAAAACTAACATTACCAAAACAAGAATAAAATCTCACAAGATCCATAGTGAAACTGGAAGTTGGATAGTTCCAAAACACCATGGGTCAAAATAATCTTCCATCTTTGTGACACTAAGAGGGTTGAAGATGAAAAACACTTTCTCTTAGTGTCCTATGTATATCCATATAATATCACAATTTCAAAATATTTCTCTCAACACCGACCTTCATAACCTTCTAACCCATCAAAACTATGGTGAACTTGGAACACTTCTTCCTGTTTTCGAGCACAAAAATAAAATTATGAAGAAATCCAACTATTTTCTTACCTTTCTTAAGGTATGACAGACCAAATTTAATCTCAATGGACGTTAAGCATCATCATCATCAACAACATCATCGTCATCCTCATGAAAGAAAAAGAAAAAACTTATAATCATTATTTAATATAAGATCAATATTTCAATGTAAGTTTTTACATAATATCGATATTTTTTATTTTTACTTTTAAAAATAACATAAAAATATTAAAATTTAACAGTTGAAATTAAATTTATTAAAAAAAAAAACCTAAATATAATCCAAAGAATGATATTCTTTAAAAATAAATATTTATTAATAAATTTTAATTAATAAGTTAATTCAATTTGTTATTATTATTTTTTTTTTTTAAATTTAACATTAAAATTTTAAAACTAGAAAAATATCAAATTTACAACAATGCAAACTAAAATGGAATTCAATAATTTAAAATTGTTTTTTTTTTTTTTTAAATCATGCAAAAACTTAAATTCAATATTTAAAAATAACTAAATATATTTTTTCTTGAAGTTGATGATGATGGTTATTAATGTTCACTGAGGCTAATATTAGTTTATCAGACCTTAAAAGAAGGTAAGATATTACTTGGTTTTCTTTAAAATTTTATTTATGTATGAAAAGATTCAAAAAAATAATCATTCATAAATCACCATAACTTTGATGAGTGAAAAATTTAGGAAGGTTGAAATTGTAGAAAATATTTTGAAATTAAGAGTCAATGTAGGTGTACACATTCATCTAAAACCCTATTAATGTCACAAAGATGACAAATTCTTTCGACCCAGGACATTTTAGGAATTGTCGAACACCATGTTTCACTATAGAGCTCGTGAGAGTTTGTTCTTATTTTAGCAATGTTGATTTTCTTCTTTACACTATTTAAAACACAGAGATACTTTTGATTTCGTAGATTAGGGTTGAACACCTCCTTGTAGTATCTTAATTTCTTCTTCTTCTCTAATTCTTTATCCCACAACCATTTCTCCTTAAATTTAGATGTTATTGTTATTTTTCATAGTGATCTCTTCCTCGATACCCCAATGATTTAGCTAAGACTTGGCATTTTTGTGCCAACCTCACTTGAACTGCAGGTGGTTTTGACTGGATTTTAAAGGAACCTTAGGAAACCTCTTGTCTTCCATGTTGTTTATCTTGTTGTTGTACTTTAAATACCTAGTCATAGCCATGCTCTTAATGGGGGAAAGACTTAATTTTACGAGGATGATATGATAGGGTGTATTGTCTTTCATTTTAAGATTATAAGTTATAAATTGTTTTTTGGCTTTGTTCTATCTTTCTCCACGATTCTCTAGAGATGATATAGGCCCAATATTCATAACCATATAAGATAACATGAGTGAGGAGTGTCGCAAAGAGAAGTTTCTTCTTATCTGAAAGCCAAAAGTCTATTGATTTATAATTGTTTTCATGTCCATAATAACCTTGCCACCCTCCATTTATCCTTTTCTCAATACTATAGTTCTAGTTGAACTTGTAATGAAGACCAACTCTATAATATTTAAATGAATTTGCTTTCTACAAATTGTTATTATCATACATAAAAATGAATTTGTTTTATACAAATTGTTATTATCATACATGAAATCGACTTAACTAAACTTTTTTTATTATCATAATTTATATCTTACCAATATTAACAACTACACCTATACTATACTATAACTACACCTATAGTATAAAAAAAAATCCTTTTATATTTAAAAAAATATTTATTTTATAAAATCTATACAATAAGCATGTGAACTTGCAGTGTTTCTCATATTTCTATTTCTAAGTGTATATATTGCCAATTTTTAAATGCAATGTGTAACCGGAGGTTATCAAGAAACATACAAATTAAGTTTAAGAAGACCATCATAAATTACACTCATTATAATTTATTTATTATTTATGGCAATAAACATAGAACATCATAAGCTACACTTTCAATATAATTTATAATTTAGGGCAGTAGAACTTTATATGATGAAAACATAGATAGTATACATATGTTTAAACTAAATTACTTTATTAAAATTTTGAATTTTATATTTACAAATAATAATCTATTATTATTTATTAAAAATAATATTATTTAATATTAATAATAATTTTTTTAAACTATAATACTTAGATAAGATTAGATTGTAGATAAGTATAATTTATAATTTATGGTGTAGAACCTTATATGATGAAAACATAGATAATATACA
>ML779206.1:227610-241355 GCA_009831015.1 Picea engelmannii | reverse complement strand
CAATCCACTATCTTTTTAGCTTCCCTCTTCACATGGATTGGTATAATGGTAGGGATGGTTTGCATTAAATATGTCAGTCGTTATAGGGAGGATTCAAGATGCCATCTATGATATATATTCGAAATTGGCATCCCTTGTTAATCTGCTTGATCATATTAATTATCAGAACAGAATCACCCTCGACTATAACCTTGTTGCAACCATTTTTCTTTGCTATGATGAGCCCTTCTTTTGTGCTAGAATTTATGTCGCTTTGTTACTGGTGTGGCCTAGCTTTCCTACATAGGTTCTAATGATCCCTCTTGAGTTATCATGAAACACACCTCCCAAGCCCGCCTTCCCTGAGTTTCCTTTTGACACTCCATCAAAGTTAAGTTTGAAGAACCCTTGGGGGGGAGGCGACCAAATTGAAGGAGATGAAACCTTTGGGGGCGGTGGAGTCGGGAAGAACATATATGAGAGACTGGAAAGGGACAAAGCTCTTAGAATATTGTGCTCATACTGGTTTTTATTCCAATATTTATCCTTCCAAGTTTGGGTGGCTATTGTTTCCTGAATGTCTTTTATTATTTTGGTCCATATCTTTGTCGGTGTCTGAGTTGCATTTCTAAAGACTCACCTGTTACTTTCTTTCTAGGTTTCCCATAACATGAATATTGGGAGGAGATGTGAGAGGCAATTGAATATAGGTTTTTGAGTGATAAACGATGGCCATTATTCAATAGAGACAAGGAGTGATTGGTGGTTGCATCATGTTCTTCAGAAGAGAGAATTACTCTGGTCCCATAAGTACTCCATGAAAGGACATGAGTTGAACATGTGCTCGATGGATTCTTCTTGAGATAGATAGAGAAGGCACCTTGAGGGTCCTATGAATCATCTTTTACATAGGTTATCCCAATTCAACATCTTGTTTTGAGATAGCAACCACAAAAAGGTTGAACCTTTTGGCCACAAATTCTGCTTCCAAATTCGCCGCCAAATTTTAGATTTGGGGAGATTTTGGTGGTCGGCTACAAGTGAGTATGCCTCTTTAATTGAAAAATAGCCCTTTTTTGACCAACCCCATCAAAGCTAATCGACCTCATTACTACATTTGATTCTCCTGATGGTTAAATCCTCAAAAAATCATTCTAGAGTTGATTGGTCCTAGGCTCCTTCCCAAACTTCTTTAGGTACCTAGTTGCACCATCAATGGTGGGTCGCTTCCCGGGTCCAATAATGAGATACTTTGGTTTTTTCTTTGTAACATCCCGGGTTTAACCCTTATGAACTAAGAATGTATTATGTAACTATGACTTACGCTGGTGAGCCAGTAAAGTTGGAAAGGGGCTAGAGTGCCTAGGAAATGAAATACTTCATATAAATTAATAAAATATACCATCGGTTGCAAGATGAAAAATGAAGAAAGAGATAGGGGGCTATGATTCAACGAGAGAGTCTAAGGGGATGAGTCTTTTTATTATATTTTATTTACCCATAATTGATTTTATGGAGAAAAGGGGTTACATGAGCTTCTTGGGAAGGAGGCCATGTGGATCTTGTCTTCATGTAATTATATAAACATCCACTCGGGGTCGTTTTTGGGTCTTCTTCCCCTTGTTATTCATCTTTTGGTTATTCTTATTTTCCTTCTTTCTCTTCACTCACTCCTGCTCATTCGTGTGCTCTTGGTATGAGCATGGAAACAAATGGTCGGAAGAGGAGAGTCATTGATAAA
This sequence comes from Picea engelmannii, assembly GCA_009831015.1. NCBI lineage: Eukaryota > Viridiplantae > Streptophyta > Pinopsida > Pinales > Pinaceae > Picea > Picea engelmannii. The sequence continues at coordinate 239,635 of ML779206.1, read as the reverse complement.
TGGTTGTAATAAATTACTGAGCATTCTAGAAGGGAATGGATGCCTATGTGCATGAACTTGATGGTAGTTCAGATGGAACTTTCCACAACTGAGAATCCTTAGAGTTTCCAGTAGGGAGATTTCTTAACCAGTAGCACTAGAGCCCTGGAGAGAAATGGGACAACTTGAGGGACTGCATGGCAAAGAAAGGTGTTCATTTCTTTGGGTTGTGCAGGATGAGGGGGAAAGAGAGTTAGAAATTTGGATTTGTTGTGTGGTTGGGAAACCTGAGAGCTAGTTATCCAATTATCGTGTGTTTAGATTTGGCCTAGGACCCATCCTTGTGGTTTCATAGCCCTGGATCGGGGGTGACCTGTTGTTGAGAGTAAAAGAAAAGAAATGTTTATGGTTGGGAGGAATGTCCTTGGTATGCATCCAGTTGGTGAATGTTTACTTGAAAAGATAAGTTCTCTTTGTGTTTTTTGTATAATGTATATTCTGTTGCATATTTACTTATCTTTGAGATATATGTTTATAATGTTTCTGTCTGTTGGTTATTTTTTGTGCATGGAACGTTGTTTATTTGTTTTATGTTGTAGCATGGATCTTGTTTAATGCATTTGATTTTCATGCCTCTAACATTAATGAGAAGTCCTTTGATTTTAGGATAAGAACAGAGAATTGAGTCTTTGGACTGCAACATGCCCCACTTGCTGGTGGTTGGGTGTGTTGCAGCCTGTTTAAGTGGCGTAGCCCAGCCCGTGGGTGGTTGGGTATGTTACAAAATGGTATAAGAGCTTCAGGTTGAAATGTCAGGCTTGTATGGGTCGGATCTATTGGTTAGAGTCTCATGGTCGAGATCGATTATGACCTTGAAATCGTAAATCTCAGGAGGAATGGCATTGCAGAGTCTACGCAGAATCCAAAGTGTCAAAGCTCCTTTGTAAGGGATCATGGGATCGTGACCATCCATTTCGAATTTGGAAAGTATCACCACCAAAGGATCAAGGAAGTTATGTATCATTAGATCGGAAGGCTGGTGAATAAGGGCTGTCTGATATAGGAGAAACTAAAGGTTGGGAAAGGTTAAGTCCCAACCATCAAATCTAGATTGTTGATCGTCATCCATCTATCGAGGCCAAGTGCGAAAGGTAAGTCTTTGGCACTTCATCACTTTGACGATATTGGTAGGCAGGAAAATATTGAATTGAAAAAGGATGAATTTGCGAAGTCTCGTCATTCATTTGATTTGATAGGAGGCGTAGGGGAATCTCTGCCATTGATCGAGGTCACTCAGCATTGACCACTTCGGGAGTTTTCACTCAGGGAGTTTTAAACGTTGTTGAACTGCTACAACCCTGAGCCCCAGAGCGTCGAAGTCTCAGAATTCCTGTCGACTATTAGATCGAGGGAAGGAATTCAGGAGTGTTGCAGGTCATCAGATCTAACGGTGGTAGAAGGGTAGCAAAGTTCGGGCTTTGAAACTTCACCACCTTGACGATTACTAAGTATGTAGCAGAGAAAAACCCTGAAGTGTTGGAGCCTTGAAGTGTCGAATTCACAAAGTGTCATTGTTACACATTATTTTCATCACCCCTATGACCTTTAATGATGTAAACCTATCCTTTGTCTTTAGAAGGATCAATGACCTAAATCCTTGAAGAAGAATGAAGACATATTTTCCTAGAAAAATGAAAATGAATTTTTCCTTTGTAAAAACATTATAAAGAGGGATCGTTGCACCTTCCTTAGTTTTAAGGGTGCAATGATCTAGAATCATCATAGGTTGTACTATAGTGGCCTGCGATGTCGTCAAAATTTGCTCAGTTTTAAGGGTGTGACGATTTTCATACAAAGGAAAAAGAGGAATTTCTCAAAGGTTCTAGAATATAAGATTCGAAGGTGAGGTGGCTTCCAATCGGTTTGGATCCGAGTCACATCTCTAATCTCACAGGATCATCCTGACCTCCTCATCCTATCCTTTTCAGCCTATAAAAGGAGAGGAGTTCTCATGGGTAAAATTGGATTGAGTTGGCTAGTTCTTAGTTGGAAAAGTTCTTGAGTTTTGTAGCTTGGAGTTTTTGGATCTTGTATGTTGGCTTTGAGCTTTGCTTTGTCAAGATATATTGTTGATATCATAATCCATGGAGCAGAAGTGTGTGGGAAACAAGGAACTGTTGGAAGGAAACTGACAACATCAAGGCATCTGGTTGTATCTTTCTTCCACATTCTTTTATACAACGATATATTTCTTTCCCATAAACTTGGTCTTATTTTATTGTATGACTCCTTGATCACATACATAGGTTTTGTTAATTATACATTGTTGCTTTCACTTTATTGGCTTATGTCTTTTTACAGGTTCAACAACCCATAAGTCTTGGAATGGAGCGAGAATGACACTAGCGAGGACAAATTACATTTAAAAGGTATGTCATCTATCTCTTGTTAGTTAGTATGTTTGATGATTAAAACTTAGGGGAAGTTTTATATTTTGTCCTATTTTGTTCTAGTTTCAAGGTGAAACTAGGGATATTAGTTTGTGTTTGCACTTACCGATTTGTTCGATAACAAAATTGGCGACTCCACTGGGGAACAAATTATTTTCCTAGTTTGTTTTGCTTTCTTTATTTGATTGTCTGGGTTCTTTTTTTTGAGTCACTGGGAGATCCATATTAACTCTTTGATTATTTAATTTCATTGGAAAACCTTCACGCTTTTTATTTTTTCCATTTTTCCTCTGATCGTCACACTTTGCTTTGAGAGAAAGTGCGACAATATAGGATCAATGCATATTGCCTTTATACACAGTGTGACGTCGTCGCATTGTACTATTATCTGGCTCGTGACGATCTAGGATCGTCGCACTGTGTTGGATGGTAGCATGCAATGATTTTGTGAAATTTTTTAGTTTTTTATGGTTTTCCCTGCCCAGATATGTGATAATTGTTTGGGGTGATTTGTTATGCTCTGTTTACAGACTGCTTGACATATTTGAATATGATTTTATCCTTCTTTGCTTTTTTTTAGCTTGTGTGCTTTTGAAATATTTGATCTCTTGCTTTGAGTGTATTTCAGTTACAAAGCATTGTTTTTTCTTTAGAATTGTTTGGTGAAAGAACTTATTTTTCGTTTATTGAATAGTTCGTGTTAAAAGAGAAAAATTGTTTGGGTTTCTTTGTTTTATAGAGATTTGCTATAGCTTTTAGCTATCTTTGAAACAAAAAAATTTAATTTCTTGCTTTACATTATATTGGGGGCATCCTTTCATTTGAAGTAGCAAAATTGCATGGTTTTTGGCATTTTTGATGAGTTTAATAATTTTTTGGGACATTGTGCATCTGGGAGTGATAAACGTTTTCTCCTTCTCGTAATATAGCTTTCATTGAAATGAAATATTTGCATTCTCATTTATTTGCATTGCTTAGAGTTGGTCAGAACATCATTTAGTCCATGCCATTTTCCTCTTGAGTAACAACAACCTTAAAATAAAGCGCTTATAAAAATTGATTAAACATTTTTATATTTTCTGGTAGAAAACCTACAATAGATTAGTTGTAGGGATTTGGAATAGGTGTGAAAGATAACTTTCCAAAGCAAAAAACAAACATAGAATCTTGAGTTAGGGAGTGCTGAAATCCACTTATCACATTTTGTCTTGGGAAGCCCTTCTCACACAAGGGTCAATCACGAGGTTGCATTAGTTCCGATAGAGTTACTAACCCTGCTTTGTTAGTCATAGTGTAGTGATTGCGCGTATTATTGGGGGTTACTTGAGAAGAAAATCCCGTGCGGACCTTCTCGAGTCGATTTTGGGCCTAGATACCCTGCCTTTGCATGTATATTAGATTGTTGACTATTTCCCCAGGAATCGTTGTTGTATTTGGTAACCTTAGTGTCCTTTCTGTTTAGGTTATTTACACAAGGTGACGGTGAAGGGGAAAGTCTTCGCTGTACTTGGAAATGACGTTGGCCAAACTCACTCGGGCTTCTTGGAGGGTATACCCACAATTATGTGTGGGAGCTTACACCAGGGTGTAAGTCCGTTAAGTAGGTCTTCAATGTAACTTTTCAACCCGCTCTATCTCATACCCTTCTTACATTGTTCCTGGGACGTTGGATTTCATCACCAACTAGTGCGTTCATTATAAGAAGGTTTTGTTTGCTTGTTTGCTTCCTAGATTTTTAGCGTGTGCTGTTTGTTTTCCCTAGCAGAATCTAGGTTGGATTTGTGTTTCATGGCATCATTTCCTGGAACGACCAATGAAGGAACCCGTTTTCTAGGGGAACCTTTTTTTTTCCTTCTTACAAAAACATTGGTCCTCCTTACATCACTACTTTGAACCTTGTAGGTCTCATGATTGGATTGTCGGTGTGGTTGTTTTCCACTTTGGTAATCCCGAATGCAACAAATGATTCAGTTGTAAGCACTTCCCCCTAAGAGAATCAACCTCATGTTGATCCTTCACCTTATTCAATAGTAATATCTTCTTCGCCTTCTTCACTTGCAAGGTCTTGTTCTATTTCATCTTCTTCGTCGAGTGAGAGCTCTGAAGCTAGTAACCTGGTGGATAAGAAGAAAAAGAAAAATAAACAAGGGTCCAAATTTCCAACCACTGCGAGACATGTTGGAAAACAAACAGTTATTGTTACTTGCGTTGGGAGTGTTGACGATGTCAAGATTACCCAAACAACTCATAACCCCAAGTACCCTTGCAGGCTTTGTAAGGGTAGGCATCTTCTTAAGGATTTCCCTAGTCTATCCAAGGTTATAGAAGCATGGTCTGCACGCCCTCGCCAACCCATGTCGTCAGCCTCTGAACAACATGTTGATGACCTCCCATTAACTATTCAGGATACCATTGGGAAGAAGAAAAGTAGAGTCAAGTTCCCGTGTATGTTATGTGGAGGGAGTCATCAAAATCACCTTTGACCTTGTATGGACGAAGCCTCAAAATTACTGGAAGACATGACTGTTTCCCAACCTCAACTTCCATTTTCTTATCGCAAGCTTACTCTCGACCCACCTGTAGTTGATGGAATGATCAATGTGGTCCCTTTGTCGGTTAGTCTGGTTGATCATGTAATCAATATGGTCGCGTCCTTAGTTGAGCCTATTGACAAAGTGGTTGATCTGGTCCCATCATTGGTCGATCCCACTCTCCCGTTAGAGAGTGTCACCCAAGCAGTCGATACACTCTCCCACTAGAGAGTAAACCCAATAATGCCCATGTTTTTCTTGTTGATACAAAATCTACCATGTTGGGGGGTATTCCTCCTTCTCCCATGGAACCCCCTCCAAGTAATGAGACCATCATTTTTGATTGGGGTGGGATAACTAGACCTCGTCTTCCCTCTCACATTCCTTTCAATATTACAATACAAGTTTGTGGTTGGGATGTTCCTCAGACGCTGATAGATGAAGGTGCGTCCATTAGTATTTTGTCCTCTATTGCTTGGAAAGATTTGGGTTATCCTTAACTTGTACCGGTTATCCTTAACAGAAGAACCAGTCACCCTTTAGGAGTCCTTCCTCAGTTTCATGTAACTTTGGGAGGGAGAATTTTCTTTATTGATGTCATGGTAGTCTAAAACCCCTTGGATTTCGATTTACTCCTTGGGAGAGATTATGTCTATGCCATGAAAGTTATCATGTCCACTCTTTTTCGTTTGATATCTTTCCCTCATCATGGAAAAATTGTGACTATTGATCAACTTTCATTTGTTATCCCTGACTTGAACATCAACTCAATGACCTCCCTAAATGGTTCTTATATGCAGACAGTATCGCCCCCACCACATGTCAATTATGTGGCATTGTCTCCCATGCCTTTGGTTGCTGATGGAGATGAGCCTCTCACTGTAAGATCAATCTCTTATGAATTAGATCTGGTAGTTGACATGTTGATCTCTTCAATAGGGCTATTCGAGCCTGACCTCCTTACCCCTGTCGCATCCCTCGACATGTGTTCCTTCCAGAGTGTGTTTATTCCGTCCAATGAAGATCTCTTAGAAACCATGACTAAGTTTTGTCCCTTTACATGGTGTCCTTCCGGAGCATTTTCCTCTTCGAATCCATGATCAAGAAGAGATATTTGAGTATGGTTTTTTGATTTCAAGCTCATTAAAAAATGAAACTAGCTTTGAGCATGGTTTTATGATTTCAAGCTCGCTAAAAAATGAAACCCAACTATGAGGATAGTTTTTGTGTCTCTGTGGAAACCTCGTTAAAAAATGAAATAGAGGTTATGAGCATAGTTCTTCTCTTATGTCAAGCTCGTTAAAAAATGAAACATAGGTCTGGGGATTGAACCTAGATTCTTGAGCATGGTTTTCTGATTTCATGCTTGTTAAAAAATGAAACCAACTATGACGATAGTTTTTGGTCTCTGTGGAAACCTCATTAAAAAAAATGAAATAGATCCTGCGAGCATAGTTCCTGATTTTGTGTCAAGCTCGTTAAAAAATGAAACAGAGGTTTGGGGATTGAACCTAGATTCTCGAGCATAGTTTTTCTTCTCTGTAGCAAGCTCGTTAAAAAATGAAATAGATTTCCCCCTCTTCGATTGAGTCAAGTACTTTGTTACATATCGTATTTGAAGATTCATTTCGTCTTCCTGTGTCATTGGATGAAACAAAGATTGGGGGCGATGCTTACAGCCTCTGGACTCCATGCTGAAGTTAAGTCGCTAGCTTCTTAAGTTGGGGGCTAATTACCAACTGTTATCACTGTAACAATTTTTTGGAAACCAATTCTCCGGACTTAGTAGGAGGCTAAATCAATATAGAGGAGCGATAGACTAGTGGACAGGGATAAATCTAGCGGAGGTGTGAAGTTGATGGGATCAAGTAGGTCATAGATCAACGGTTGTGGATCATATCGGGTTGAGAACTAACATGGAGGTTAATCTTTTGAAATCGGGTCAATAGGAATACCATGGTTTCGTCTCAAAGGCATGTGGTGCCACCAGATGCATATCGGGGGGAAAAACAGGTGAGCTCGAAACTGTTCAATCACACCCCGATGTCATGTGTCAAAATATCATTGCATATGTCAAATCCAAGGGTCGCATGTGGAAAGGGAAAGTTGACAGCCAGTCAAATCATCTCGGGACACTTGTTTGGGTACTTTCGTTCGTGCAATGCCGGGTGAGCGCTGCCAAAAAAAATGATTCGAAGGCTCATCACTTGAAATCAATGTCTGAACGTGATAAGTTGTTATCCATGCAAGGAATTTCGTCAGTAGCCCATGGTTAGCACTCAATGACGACTGTCATTCAAAACATGGGTGACATTGCTCTGTTGTTGGTGATTAACGTTTTATTCCAGAACAGAGTAACCATGAATCAAATCGCTCGTCTAATTCTTGTACAACTAATGGAGGTAAGCTCATGCTTCTGGGAAAACCATAGGAAATGGAGAAGACAGATCCAACGACCTTCAACAAACCGAGATGTTCAAATAATATGACAAAATTATCGATGAAGAGGAAATAATAGATTGATGCATGAATATTGGCAACAAAATTTCACACAGAGCTTGCAGATGAAACTGGGTCAAGTGAAGGAATTAAACTAAATCCTATCATGAAGGATTTAATCATCAATGGATATGCAAACGGGTCCTACATGGAAGATGGAGAAAGTAAAAGGAATAAGTGATGGAAGAAGGAGACTGAAGATGAAATGGTCGAAGGTACTAGAGAAAGTCAGGCTGTTTGGCTCGACACCTTAAAGGAAGAAATCACAAATATGAAATAAATTACAAGCTAAACTAAGTATCTTTCAGGAAATTTTGTGATGATACAAACATGTGGCGTTTAGGGTAAAATATCGAATATGTCATTTTTTTTATTATAACGTTCCCTAGAAAATAGGAGTTCAGTTGTTGTATGTTACTCCTTCTGTGGCCAATATCTATTTTTGGAATCTTAGGGAAGATGATCCATTTTGAATTCCCTATGTAATTTATCTATATATAATATCAAAAAGATAAATGAATGGTTGGACTTACCAGAGAGGGGCCTACCCTCGTAGCAGGAGAATTTTGTAGCTTCTTATGAAATTTTAATATAAGCAGATAAGGTTTTTCTTAGATAGTCGAGATTCATCACGGTGTTGATGTTCAGTGTGTTTTCCCGTCCTTCATATTCATGAACGTGTTTTTGATGCTAGTAATAATCTTTGAGTAATAGAAGGAATTCATTTTTGTTGGTGCTCCTTCTCACATCGATTATACTTGTTATGTATTTTTGGTTATTGTTTCAGACTTCACTTGTGATCTGTGCTTTGTTTGCAATAGCCAGCCCCTATGTTTCCTCTTCTAATGCTCCACCAAGAGATTCGCCCTCTATAAGACGCCTCTTGCTAATAGTAGTCTTTCCTTTCCTCTCCTCTACCATCTCATATTACTTATTTGGCTAAACATCATACCTATTTTTCCTATGTTCCCTCTGGAAATACATAGCTTATAACTCTTCATACTTTTTCAGGAACGGACCCCATTGCCCAATGGCCCTGCTCTTCTATTTTTTCCTACCACCTTTAAATTTTACACCATGGCAGAATTTGACCTCAGTACACACATTGCCAAATATTTTTTTTAATATCCCAAATAGTTTTATGCTTGAGAGAGCCCTCTCTAGTTTGAAAGGTCAGAATCTAACCTAAAGTTGGTTGAAACAGTTACCTCTGTCATTTTTCTTCTAGCCAGACATATTTACAGAGTGTTAAGATTCTGGCGTCATTGCCAGGAAACGAAAGTGAAATTCTCCCTGGGAAAGAATGACATAGTTGAGTTCTAAGGTCTAAGAGCGGCAGACACTTAGACACATATTGGCTGTATTCATGGTCTGGCGACACAACACATCAAAAAATCAATTTGAAGGTGATTCCACTGGTAAAAGAATCCAGAAATTTAAATTTTCATTGGTGACTCCACTATCCAAAGACTCAGTAGCCTAAAGATTTTGTTGGCGACTCCATTCAAGCTTCAACTGTGATTTAGAAACTCCACTGGAATATGAGATCCCTTGACAGACGTATGAAAGGAAATCATGCGAGAAACAAGTACCTAAAGTTGAGATTTTTCCAAGACATAATATTTTTTGTTATTAATCACCTTTTGTCTTTTCCTGAACATGCTAAAAAAAAATTTCTTCACCTGCTGCATGTGAATGATGGTCATGATAATCTTGCAATTGTATATCCTCCTCTTAAATTTATATAGATATCTCCTTAGTTTATCATTGATTTTGATCAAAATCTCCCATCTGAGCCATGTTATAACCATGACCAAGTTGATGAGCCTCATGAAACCAAGGTTGATATTTCACCTCTTGTACTTGATCCAACACCCTCCAAGATCCAGCATAGATACAAACCCTTAAAACTACCCCACATCCTTCATGATTTTCCTCCACGGCACTATGAACACCTACATGTGTTTGACGGGAAATATAGTACCATCACAGCTGAAAAGCACATCTAAGAGTTTAAAATTTCATAGATTTGTTTGAGATTGGCCATGCTAATGTTTGTATGAGGGATTTCTCTCAATCCTTGAAAGGAGATACCAAATAATGGTTTAAACATTTGCAACCTGGGACAATTATCTCATGGGAAGAATTGAAGAGTGTTTTTTCGAAGTTCCGGGGCAAGAAGAAATCTCTAGTCCTACAACTTACAAAATTCTATACCTTGAAAAGGAAAAGCAATGAGACCATTTCCACATTCAGTAGAAGGTTTTCCAGTATTTATTATGATCTGCCCAAAGAAATTCAACCCACTGAAGTTGTTTCCATGCTCCAATATGCCACTACTCTTCACCCAGATTTGTCTTTCCTCTTGATGGAAAGAAGACCTAAGACCTTACAACAAATGTTTAATCATACTCAGGAGATTCAACACAATATCCTAGTATGTGAACATATTCAAAGTGAAGGTTTGGGTGTCTCAGGACATAAGAATGAATATGAACAAAGGACATTTGAATGTAATTTTGAGCATAAAATTGATGATATCATAGGTCCTCTTGAAGTTCTAAATGGAAATTATTTTGCAAAGGATTATATCCCACTTATTGAAAGATAAGGCACTTATGTAGTTTCTGATCCACCCCATGAAAATAATGGAGTTGATCATTTCATATATTCATTTGTAGATAGTCAAGAAGATGATTTTGCAAATCAATTTGTTGAGGAACAAGTTGATGTCCCAAGTTTTTTCTTGTTAGACAATATTGCATATGTAGTTGATTTGCCTATATACGATGAATATGATGATGAACTCCCAGAACAACCAACTACATTTCCTCTATCATAAAATGTTTTTTTTCAGCAGTATAATGAGATAAATCAACCTACATATCACAATTACAAAGAAGAAATTATTGAATCAGCCGAAGGGAATTCTTTACCTTTATCCTTTTCTTCATTTAAATTTTTGAAAGAAAATTTTAAGATCATCATTGAAACAAAGGAATGTGTGTTGATGCCAAATCACACTGATTCACTAGAACAAATTGACAAGAAATTGCAACAATCTTCTCATGTGTTTGATGACCCTGTTACTTATTATGTAGAAGGTCTTGTCAATTCAAAATTGTAGCCATGGTCGAATATGAATCTGAACATGAGTGTGTTCAACAATCCAAAGAAATTGAAAATTGTGCATATGATAACAGTGAAGAAAATGAAGAAGGTTTTGAATTAGGTGAAAGAACCCTACCATGGTGTTTTTCATCTTTCAAATTGTTGAAGAAAAATGTTTATAATGTTTCAAATCAGAAATCCTCCAGACATGATGTTGAATATTCAGAAAGCAGTGGACTTGCAAATGAAAACTGTCTTCCATTATGTTTTTCTTCCTTTGAATTATTGAAAGAAAATCATGAGATAACAAAGGAAGAAGAAAAGTCTGACCGCAATGGAACTGCTTACATGAGCTTATTGTTATCAGTGAGGAAGATCAACAACCTTATCATGGATTTAATGATCATGTGTTTGATTACATGGAAGGTTATTTCAGTTCAGATTTGCAGCTTGTGCTCAACTGCCAGCTTGGAAATGAAGATGAAGTTGATCAAGAAATTGTTGTTAAAAGTCATTTTCCTTCTCCTGAACTTGATGAAGATATTCAACAAGATTTCTAGCAAGACAAAGTGTTTCAAAGTTGTCTTTCTTCCCCTATGAATGATGTGGGTTTTCAAATTCTAAGTGGCCTAGGCATGGATGAAGATTATGAAAATGCATCCATGGGGACTCTAGAATGTGAACCATTTCATGCTGTTAGCTTTCCACATTTGCAAGAATATTATGAACGAGAAATTATTCCCCTTCATTCATTTGAAAGTCAAAATGACAGTCCTCAACCAAATTTCCAAAAGGTTAATAACACCAAACCAAAATTGTTTGATGAACAAGAGGATAGTCTTGATACACATAATATGGTTGTCATATTTGAAGATGTTCAAGGACGTATGAAGGATTTTGTTGATATGCATGGAAGAGTAGACAAACCTATTGCTGCCATTTCATATGAAAATGTTCTCAGAACAAAGGCAATAGAGCAAGAACAACAAACACTTATGAAAGAGGCTTGTCGTTCTGTTTTTGTTCATCAAGAAGAAATGATTTTTCATGGTTTTCATGACCTTGTGGCATGTTGTATGGAAAATTCTAATGATCAAAATTTAATGATTAGGATGGATTGTAAGGTCATAGATGAAGATAATGGCCAATCAATGTCAGTATTAGCTATGGATTGTTTTACACCAATGGTATCTTTTCATCCAATGTTGTCTTCTGATTCAAGAGGTGGTTACTTCCAACACTCTCAGCGGATTTTTCGTCCTCTTGATGGAAATCAACAGGGTAAATCACATGAAAGCAAGAATGCAGTGGAAGAAGTGAAACATGATTGTGGTCTTATGCATGTGTTGGAAGATCCATTTGCAATTTTGCTAGAAACAATAAACAATCCCAGTAATTTTTAAATTCTAAGATTCAAATTCATATATAACTTCTCAAATGGGTTATCCGTGAACA
>ML779206.1:215271-226065 GCA_009831015.1 Picea engelmannii | reverse complement strand
TGAGATGTTCAAATAATCTGACAAAATTATCGATGAAGAGGAAAGAAAATCTTGCTACACGAATATTGGCAACAAAATTTCACACAGAGCTTGCAGATGAAACTAGGTCAAGTGAAGGAATTAAACAAAATCCTATCATGAAGTATTTAATCATCAATGGATATGCATACAGGTCCTACATGCAATCTAGAGAAAGTAAAAGGAATAAGCGATGGAAGAAGAAGACTGAAGCTGAAATGGTCGAAGGTACTAGAGAAAGTCATCATGTTTGGATCAACACCTTAAAGGAAGAAATCACAAATCTGAAATAAATTACAAGCTAAACTAAGTATATTTCAAGAAATTTTGTGACGATACATACAAGTTTAGGGTAAAATATCGAATATTATAACGTTCCCTAGAAAATAGGAGTTCAGTTGTTGTACGTTACTCCTTTTGTGGCCAATATCTATTTTTGGAATCTTGGGGAAGATGATTCGTTTTGAATTCCCTATGTAACTTATCTATATATACTATCAAAAAGATAAATGAACGGTTGGAATTACCAAAGAGGGGCCTTCCCTCGTAGTAGGAGAATTTTGTAGCTTCTTATGAAATTTTAATATAAGCAGATAAGGTTTTTCTTAGATAGTTGAGATTCATCACAGTGTTGATGTTCAGTGTGTTTTCTTGTCCTTCATATTCATGAATGTGTTTTTGCTGCTAGTAATAATCTTTGAGTAATAGAAGGAATTCATTTTTGCTAGTGCTCCTTCTCACATTGATTATACTTGTTATGTATTTTTGGTTACTGTTTCAGACTTCACTCGAGATCGGTGCTCTGTTTTCAGTAGCCAGCCCCTATGTTTCCTCTTCTAATGCTCCACCAAGATATTCACCCTCTATAAGACGCCTCTTGCTGATACTAGTCTTTCCTTTCCTCTCCTCTGCCATCTCATATTACTTATTTGGATGAACATCATACCTATTTTTCCTATGTTCCCTCTAGAAATACATAGCTTATAACTCTTCATACTTTTTTAGATATAGACCCCATTGCCCAATGTCCCTGCTCTTTTATTTTGTCCTGCCACCTTTAAATTTTACACCATGGTAGAATCTGACCTCTGTACACACATTGCCAAATCATTTTTTTAATATCCCAAATAGTTATATGCTCGAGAGAGCCCTCTCTGGTTGGAAAGGTTAGAATCGAACCTAAAGTTGGTTGAAATAGTTACCTCTGTCGCCTGTCTTCCATCCAAACAGATTTATAGAGTGCTAACACCAACCATCCATGGATTATGCATTGGGAAGCCACAAGCATAGTTTTCTCTGGTTCAAGCTTGTGTAAAAATGAAACCACCTACCTCTAGCATAGTTTCCTCTGGTTCAAGCTTGTGTAAAAATGAAACTAGGTCCAAGCATAGTTTTGGCTAGTTTTAAGCTTGTGTAAAAATAAAATCTATCCCAAGCATAGTTTTGTTTTGTTTTAATCTTGCGTAAAAATGAAAACAATCCTGAGCTCAGTCTTTGTTCTTTCTCGTGCTCATAAATACCTGAGAATGTAACCGAGAAAAAAATTATCACTTTTTCGGACTCATAAAGGTTATATGAAAAAGGAACCCCTTGGAGTTCCCTCTAAGCTCTTTTCAAACTCTCTAAACATGAAAATATTGTTGAGCGATCTTGTTCTTTTCATGCTCGTTAAAGTATTTGAAGAAAATGTCTATTGAGCGATAAATTATCTATTTTTCGGTCTCATTAGACTACTTTACGAAAAAGTACATTTTGGAGTTTTCTTTAAGTGTTTTTCAGACTCTCTAAACATGAAAAACCCTTGAGTTTTCTTTCTTTGGACTCATAAAACAAACATTGAAAGGCCCATATGGAACCAAACCAGTCCTTCCTAGGGTTCGTTAAACATACTCTGAGGGATTCATCCGAAGGATGAGCTTACAATTCAAGCATATGTTATCCTCCTCAAGCTTGTGTAAAAATAAAGAGGTACTCGCGAGAAATGGTGGGGGGAAATTGGGAAAGAAATGTATATAAACATGTATTCTATGGAAGAGTCTCTTTTGAACATGGCACCCTTTCACTCGCTTTGTGTCTAGGTTGGAAAATCCTATTGTCTCTTGATCATACTCCTTTATAAGATTGCAAATTGGTCTATGATCCTTGTTGTTGAGTCATCGTTTCCAAGATAGTTGTCGTGTCATCAATATGTTCAAAGAGAAGTTCAAACTGGAAATTCTTCTATTGCATCAGCCATTTCTACAGTCCTTAAGCCTTCTATTGCATCGGCCATCCCCGAGTCAGTCCTAAATCACTTGCTACTCTGATATACTTCAAATATTTTTACCTGTTTCATGTCATTGATGGGGAATACATTAATGCCCTCTTGTGACGAGTCTTCTTCTATCGAATTAAACTCATTATCCAAGAATTAGACGTAGAACTAATTGGTACCTTGGAACTCGCATGCCTCAATGGCAGGTTTCCTTGCTTTCGACAGTGGGTTTTCATTATTGACCCCTAATCGGGAGATTTCGTCAAGTGTTCGACTTCAGCTCACAAATTCACATTCGTTGGATTGTACTAGAGTACCTTGAGAGTCATTGACATTAATGGTGATTTCCCTCACACTTGTTAATGATATACACTAATGACTGGTAATCAAGTGGTTTCTACCATGTTCGACTTCAGCACATGTACTCACTGTTAGATGATCCAAAATACAAATATCATAGTTTAATAAGTTAGAATAAAATAATTATTAATTTAGAATATTAAATCAATAATCTAGAATATTTGATTAATAAATGGAGACATTTAGAAATATAGTATTGTTGTAAAAGATATGACACTAGAAAGGTGTCGTATCTTAGGCTCTAAATTAGGAGTATAGTTAGAAGATTGTTAAGATAGAATTTATTGTAAATGGACACTTGTTTATTTAATAGGTGATCCATAACTAGATTTAGTGAAGACATTTAGCTTATATATAGCTCATTGCAAGAGTGTTGAGGTGTTCGGGTGTAAACTCTTGCAAATTCTCATATGTAATTTATTTTCCTATTTAATAAAAGTATGTGTTTGAGGACACTTCTTCCATTATTGTTGTATCATAGCTCTAGTAATGCAGCTGAACTGAAGAGGATATTAGTTGATCTGAGGAGGAGATTCCAGCTCTACAGGCCAAGGAAAAACTTTGGCGCACTCCATCAGTAAATTTGGTTAGTTAATGGTTTATTTTTTTAAAATAAAGGGAAATAACTTTTTTTTAAATCATTCTTTATTGTCTCTACAATTTAATTGATGAATTACTGGTTAAAATCCTGTTTTTCCAAACAAAACAAAAAAACACTTATGTTCCATGCACATGCTATGAAATGATGTCCATTCTCAAGAGACTATTGTTCTCTCTGTAATTGCATTCAATGTCAATGAATTTTAGTATTTCTGCAATTAAATCATAGTCTGTGCATGTGGAGTAGTTCTAGAATACTGCATGTCACACTTGGTTGAAAATGATGTGCATTCCAATATCCAATGCAGTTTATGTTAGGATTGTTCTTGGCATTTATGGTTCTTTACCAATGAGTTAATCGATTTGGCAAGTGGGATGTGAAGGATGCAGCTTCAGCAAAAGAATTCAGAGTAATTTTTTTTTAACAAGGCCAGAGATAATAAAAAAGAAAGGCTTGGAACTCAGATTTTGGCAGATGTTGAGCATTGTTGGCATTCCCTAGCATTGATCTTCTTCACCCTGGGTATTCTTCTTTAGGAAGGTTTTGCGCTCTGAATTATGTCTGAAAACAAGACACTCCACCATAATCCAGACATCGTGCGGGCTCTCCTTGTCGCCTTGTGAGCCAAAGCGTACTCAGGTGGTACTACTCAGATCGGATCTCAGGTGTTCCTGCAAAAGTCTCCATAGTGGTCGGATCTTGTCCTGACCTTCGACATCCCAAACAGTGACCATATCCACATTGAAACCAATAGTGGGAATTTCCCAAACTTCATCTTGTACAGAATGGTGTTCTTATCAGCAACATCCATACCTACCATTAGAATACACATTTCCTTCTTGGAAAACAAACGTTGAAAGATCTTGGTGAACGCGAGATCATTGGAGAAATATTTCAAATTCTCAACTTCTGATGCATTGAAAATATGAAAATGAGGCACGTGTGAACAAGTGAATATTTGTGTACGTGTCTCTCAGTTCAGATCATATCATTCCTTTCACAAGTGAATTGCAGTAGAAAAGATCTATCCACAGTAAGAAAATTGTGGGTGAAGACTGTTTGAAGAAGATCGGTCCGTGCAGGGTACTCTCTCATTGAACAAGAAGAATTGTTGATCTATAAATGAGGGAAATGGGCAACTTATATTTCGAATTTGATTTTTAGTTTCGCAACATTTTGCCCGTGAATCCGTCCTGTTCATTTAAAGTGGTGTTGCGGATCTGTTATTATAAAATTTGATCATTATGAAATGATTTTTTTTTCTGGGAAACAATTTTTTTTTTCAACTCAAAGTAATTTTACTTTGAGAGGGGGTAAAATTTGCAAGAGCATTGTAAAAAGTAAACTTTTGAAAGTTACCTAGAATTTGACTAGAGCCATGTGCAAAGCTCAATCATTTTTCTCCTGTTTCAAAAATTATACGAGGGTCAAGGCCAAGCCCTAATAGATCATTTTTTGTGTGATGTGTATGGTGTGTTACTCATCTTGATATCTTTTGCTTGATTCTTTTTTGGTGCGAAGATTCAACACTACAATGTCAAAGTTAATTAATTTGTTTTCTGACTCCGATAAACTTGAAGGCACAAAATCATACAATACATGGAAACATCTCATCGAAAGTACTCTCATTTACAATGAACTTTGGAATGATATATAATGAAGATACTAAGCCAAATAATCCTACAGATGCAGCTACATTAGCAAAATGGGAAGTTAAAAATGCCAAAGCATTAKCACTCATTAAATCTTTCGTTAATGATGAGATGTATGTTCACATTGAAAATACTACTGATGCATGGTCTGCTTTGAAAGTTTTTAAGGATTTATTTGATACTCAGCCTGAATCAAAGAAAGTTGATCTTCAATTAAAGTTGCTCCAATAGAAATTGACTGAAGGAGGTGATGTACATGAATATATTTCCATACTTAAGAATATTAAGCAGGAAATATTAAATGTTGGTTTTCAAGTAGTAGATGATAGTTTCATGACCACAATTTTAATTGTTGGATTGCCTTCTTCCTATACACATTTTTTGGAAACTTTACAAGTAACTGGAAAGTTAGACAAGCTTACGTTTGATGAGCTAAGTGAAATGTTATCTCAACACAACAAAACTTTTGGAAAGAAAAATCAAGTTGGGGAAGATTCTTTTTTTATAGAATCTAGCACAAGTAAATATTCAAGTGACGGTTCTAGAAGCAGAGGAAGAGGATATTTTGTACAAGGTYGTGGTCGAAGTCAAAGTAGAGAAAACAATTTTTCAGACATGAGCAATTTTCAAGGCAGAGGAAACAATCAAGGCAGAGGGTATTTTCAAGGCAGAGGAAGCAGTCAAGGCAGAGGGTATTTTCAAGGCAGAGGAAGCAGTCAAGGTAGAGGGTATTTTCAAGGAAGATGACATAGTGAAGGCAAAAGGCTATTTTCAAGGCAACAGTCAAGGCAGAGGACAAACTCCAAACAAAGGTCAAAACAGAGGCAGAGGACAGATTTCAGGCAGAGGAAGAGATTTAAGTCAAATTGTTTGTAGAAGATGTAACAAAGTTGGTCATTATGCAGAATATTGTCGAACTTCCATTGATAAAATTTCCAAGTTTCATCAAAACACAACACAATTTGCAAATGATCTAAATGATGATGGTTCAGAATATGTCTTTACCTCATCTTCAACATTACATATTTCAATCGATTTTCAAATGATTATGAAGATGCTTGGATTCTATATTTAGGAGCATCTCAACACATGAATTTCGGACGCGACTTCTTTTTGAATTTTCAAGAATGCCATCTTAATTTCATCTTTCTTGTAGATGATACCAAACATACTCCTTATGGAAAAGGTGTAGTTAAAGTTTATTTACCTGATATTGGAGAAATATTGATTTCAAATGTATGGTATGTACCAACATTTAAAAAGAATTTGTTGTCTTTAGTCACGATATGACAAGCAGGACATCAGGTGATTATGGAAGATGGCTTAGTTAAGATTAATTCAGTCAAACAGAATATGAAAATAGTGATGACATGTTATGAAGATGGAAAACTGTTAAGGATGAAATGGACAGTTATTCCAAGGCATTCAGACTTTTTAGGAGCAGTAAGTACAGGTATTTCACCTATAAGATTGTGGCATGTGAGATATGGACATCTCAAATTTGAAAGTCTCTCTCAATTGAAAAAACAAGGGATGGTTAAGGGACTTCCAACTTTTAGAAAGGAAAATACAAAATGTGAAGCTTGCATTTATGGAAAACAAAATCATGAGAGTTTTCCAACAAGTTCATGGTGTGCAAATAGGCGGTTGCAACTAGTTCAGAGTGATGTTTGTGGACCACTACAAACTTCTTTCGGTGGTTGCAAATATTTTTTACTCTTTATTGATGATTTTAGTAGAATAACTTGGGTTTACTTCTTGAAGCAAAATTCAGAAGTTTTTGAAAAGTTTAAGATTTTTCATCAACTTGTTGAAAACGAAGTTAAAGAAAATATCGGCATTATTAGGACAGATAATGGAAGGGAATTCACTTCTAATGAATTCAAAACTTATTGCACAGACAATGGGATAAGAAGACATATTACAAATTTCTACACTCCTCAGCAAAATGGAGTCGTAGAAAGAATGAATCGCACCTTGTTAGGAATGGCAAGATCCATGTTAACTTTTAAAAAGTTAAGTTCTACATATTGGGCAGAAGCAATCCATACAGTTATCTACTTACGAAACAGATCTCCAACTGCTTCTTTGGACGTAATCACACCTTATGAAGCATGGTTTGGTTTCAAACCTCGAGTTAAACATCTCAGAGTTTTTGGATCAGTATGTTATGCCTTAGTTACAAAAGAAAAAAGAACTAAGCTTGACTCCAGAAGCCTAAAATGCACAATGATTGGGTATTCTGATGAGAAGAAAGGGTACCGAATTTTGTCCCATGGAAAATTTATTGTGAGCAGGGATGTAGTTTTTGATGAAATTGAAAGTAAGAGTGCTGAAGAAATAGAAAGTCTTCTTCAAAAGTTAGAAACTAAAGGCAATCAAAGAAAAGGAAAAATGCAAAGTCAACCAAATTCACATAATTGGTATGAACTTGATTTTCCTTCATCTGAAGATGATACATCGAGTCCATTTACTTCAACAACATCATATGGGTCTTCCAACAGTTTATTAGACTCTCCTAGCAGCGACAATTCACATGATAATGATTCTCCACCTCCAAAATCTTCAACTGATCGACGAACATCAGTTTACATTAATCCAATTTACAATAATGGAAATTTAGATCCCCGAACAAGTGAACATCAACTACCAAAATGGGAAGTTCAACTTTTGAAAGATGTAATACTTGATGAGCAGATTAAAACAGGAACAAGGGGATCACACAACAACGAATGGAATTTTTCCTTGGTAGAAAATGATTTTACTGAACCTTCCACATACAAAGAAGCAGTAAAACATAAAGAATGGCAACATGCTATGATTGAAGAGTATCAAGAAATAATTGATAACAACACTTGGAAACTTTTTTATTGTCCTCCAAGTGTTCAACCCATCGGATGAAAATGGGTTTACATAATTAAATACAACCAACATGGAGAAATTGACAAGTATAAAGCATGACTTGTGGCTAAAGGTTTTGCGCAGCAAGAAGGCATTGATTATGAGGAAACTTTTTCTCCTATAGCTAAATGGAATACCATCTGATTAACACTTGCATTGGCCGCTTAGAAAGGTTGGAAAGTTCATCAAATGAATGTAAAATGTGCTTTTCTCAACGGAGACTTATAGGAAGATGTATATATGAAACAACCACCGGGTTTTAAAATTGCAGGGTAGGAAGATAAAGTCTGCAAATGAATTAAGGCTTTATATGGGTTAAAGCAAGCTCCCCGAGATTGGTATACCAAAATGGATGAATACCTTAGGAAAGTTGGTTTTCAACGAAGTGAATCCGATGATACTTTGTATATCCGTCAACATGGTCCATATCTGGTGATTCTTGTTATGTATGTAGATGATTTGATCATTACAGGAAACAATGATGATCATATTGCATAGGTGAAAAAGGAGTTACATGTAGGTTTTAAGATGTCAGATTTGGGATTACTTCACTACTATCTTGGAATTGAAGTATTCCAACGTCCACCTCATATTTTCATTTATCAGAGTAAGTATGCAGTAGAAATTCTTTAGCTATTTGGAATGCATGATTGCAAACCATCTCTTACCCCTATGGAACAACACTTGAAACTTTCAAAATTTGAAGGGGGAAAATGGTAGACAACACTATTTATAGACAATTGATTGGCAACTTGATTTATTTGACAAACACTCGACAAGATATATCTTATGCAGTTAGTATTCTTTCATGATTTATGCAAAAACCACGGGACAGTCACTGGAATGCAGCCAAAATAGTTCTTCGATATATCCAAGGAAGAAAAGATTTTGGTCTTCTTTACAAAAAGGCTAAATTTTTTGTTCTTGGTGGATTTTCAGATGCCGACATTGACGTAAGTATTGATGATTGAGCATCAACATCAGGTTATTTAATGAACATGGGTTCAACAACAATGTCTTGGAATTGTAAGAAACAAGCTACAATTTCCACTTCTACAGCAGAAGCAGAATACATCTTAGCATGGGAAGCAACATGTGAAATTGTTTGGTTACACAAAGTTTTGCAGGACTTCGGCATTTATCAAACATAAGCTACATCATTATTCATCGACAACCAGTCAGCCATTAAGCTTGCCAAGAATCCACTTTTTCATTCAAAGACAAAGCACGTGGACACCAAGTATCATCATAGCAGATCACTCATTGCAAAGGATGTCATCGAGCCAATTTATTGTCCTTTAGAAGATCAGATCTCCGACATTTTCACAAAACCTCTTGGCAGAATAAAATTTACTAAGTTTAGGGATGAACTTGGTATCTATTGTAATGTATCTTTGGATCATAAGGGGGAATGTTAGATGATCCAAAATAAAAATATCATAGTTTAATAAGTTAGAATAAAATAAGTATTAATTTAATAATTTAGAATATTTTATTAATAAATGGAGACATTTAGAAATAGAGTATTGTTGTAAAAGATATGACTCTAGAAAGGTGTTGTATCTTAGGCTCTAAATTAGGAGTATCGTTAGAAGATTGTTAAGATAGCATTTATTGTAAATGGACACTTGTTTATTTAATAAGTGATACATAACTAGATTTAGTTAAGACATTTAGCTTATATATAGCTTATTGCAAGAGTGTTGAGGTGTTCAGGTGTGAACTCTTGAAAATTCTCATATGTAATTTCTTTTCCTATTTAATAAAAGTGTGTGTCTGAGGAAACTTCTGCCATTATTCACATGGTTAGATTTGTACTATGGAATGGTAGAGATGAAGACCATGAATCTTTTTTGACAGATTCAGGTTGCATTGGAGTATATTCATATTGTATTGTTGCATAGATCCACAGTGTATGTATCGTGGTTATGTTCAAATTTGAGTCTTTAACACATAGATCCACATTGTATTTTTGGTGGCTATGTTCAGATTTGAGTCAAAATGGCATGGATCCACAGTGTATGTTTGGTGGCCATGACCTATCTTACTTGACATGTATCATTGCATGTCGTCATTTATGCTTTGATTCATTTGTATTATGAGTATGGGAATGCCTACCTCAGTGATGATATATTATTGTATTGTTTTTCCTTGTTTGTTGACAAGTTTCCGACCGACATGTTCCTTGTGCCCTACACACACTCGACAAAGTATTTCAGCTATCACTATGTTCTAATTTCATACTTTGGGGGGATCATTGTTTCACATTATTTTCGTCACCCCTATGACCTTTAATGATGTAAACCTATCCTTTGTCTTTAGAAGGATCAATGACCTGAATCCCTGAAGAAGAATGAAGACATATTTTCCCAGAAAAATGAAAATGATATTTGCCTTTGTAAAACCTTATAAAGAGGGATCATTGCACCTTTCTTAGTATTAAGGGTGCGATGATATAGGATCGTTGTAGGTTGCACTACAGTGGCCTGTGATGTCATCGCAGTTTTCTCAGTTTTAAGGGTGCGACGATTTTCGTACGAAGGAAAAAGAGGAATTTCTCGAAGGTTCTAGAATAGAAGCTTCGAAGGTGAGGTGGCCTTCGATACATTTCGATCTTAGTCATGTCCATGATCTCATGGCATCATCCTAACCTCCTCACCCTATCCTTTTCGTCCTATAAAAGGAGAGGAGTTCTCATGGGGAAAGTTGGATTGAGCTGGTTAGTGCTTAGTTGGAAAAGTTCTTGAGTTTTGTAGATTGGAGTTTTTGGAGCTTGTATGTTGGCTTTGAGATTTGCTTTATCAAGATATATTGTTGATCTCAGAATCCATGGAGAAGAAGTGTGTGGGAAACAATGAAATGTTAGAAGGAACCTGACAATATCAAGGAATCTGGTTGTATCTTTCTTCCACATTCTTTAATATAGTGATATATTTCTTTCCCATAAAATTGGTCTTATTTTATTGTATGACTCCTTGATCACATACATAAGTTAAGTATACATTGTT
>ML779206.1:177053-205393 GCA_009831015.1 Picea engelmannii | reverse complement strand
TTTTGGGAATTATAATTTAATAATTAATGACAGATTGTTTTGGCTGAATGTAGATTGAAGAAACTGCAGGTAGAATGGTCTTGAATATGGAAGGGATATAAGCCCACAAGGAAGATTGATATCTATAGCTACAGAGCCAAACATTACGAGTAAAAAGTTCATGCTTGGAAAATTTCGTTTTCTTGTATAAAACATATTTGACATTTATGATTGGAAATGGTTATAATGATATCTCATGATGACTATATCTGTATAATACATATGAGATGTTGAATATGCTAGTTGGAAATCATGGAAAAGGATAATGTTGTGACATGAGAACCCTATGTCCCTAGAAATATTCTTGTGCAAGAAATCCTTGGTCAGGAAAGATGGATAACTTGAGGAACTGTATGGCAGAGAAGGGGATGCCTGAGCCTGGGCCTGGAAGGTGAGTCACCATGAGGAAGAGGAGACTTCGATAGTTCTTGTAAACTATTGATTGGGATCATGCACACAATGGGTATGTCAGGGAAAACAGTGAGCAAAGTTAACGAGACAACCATATAGATGCAGATCCACGAACCACACAAATAAGTATTGTATTGGATTATGAAAATTTACTCTTAGATTATGAGCAAAAAAAAAATGTATGCACAAATTGTGAATTGACATGCTCACTGATTTGAAATGTTGTAGGAAAATGATGAATGTTGAAGATATAGAAAAGTACCAGACTATGAGGGAAAAGAAGAAGGTGATGCTGGAACAGCTGAATGACAAAGGCATGGAATGAAGAAATTCCAATGGACTTGTTGCAGCTAGAGTTCTAGAAGCCTCAACTCTGAAACTTCCTAGTCGAGTGCACTGGGGCCTTGGAGAGAAGTGGAACAACCTGAGGGATTGCATGGAAGAGAAAGGGGTTCGCTTCTTTGGGTTGTGCAGGGATGAGAGGGAAGGAGAGCTTGTTGGTTGGAACTACTGCCAGAAATATAAATTCTGAAGATCATTATACATGTTTGGGGTCGGAATGCCTGTGTATGAATGTTTAATTTTAGGCCAGAGTGCCTATGTATATAAGATTGGGTTGGATTTCCTGTGTGGATTAAGACCAGAGGGCCTGGATTTGTAGTGTTAATAACATTGGAATGGTGTTGTGCACTGATGACAATGCCAAAATAAGGGGAGGGGGATGTAACATCCCAGTTTTAACCCTTATGAAATAAGAATGTATTATGTAACTATGACTTACGTTGGTGAGCCAATAAAGTTGAAAAGGGGCCAGAGTGCCTAGGAAATGTAATACTTCATATAAATTAATAAAATACACCGTTGGTTACAAGACATACCATGACAAAAGAGAGAGGGGGCTACGATTCCATGAGAGAGGGGGCTTAAGGGGATGAGTCTTTTTATTATATTTTATTTACCCATAATTGATTTTATGGAGAAAAGGGTTTACATGAGCTTCTTGGGAGGGAGGCCACGTGTCTCTTGTCTTCATGTAATTATATAAACATCCCTTGGGGATTGTTTTTGGGTCTTCTTCCCCTTGTTCTTATTCTTTTGGTTATTCTTCTTGTTCTTCGTTCTCTTCACTCACTCCTACTCATTCGTGTTCTCTTGGGTTGAGCATGAAAACGAATGACTGGAAGAGAAGATCCATTGCTAAATGGATATAATAAATTATGTAGCATTCTAGGAGGGAATTGATGCTTGTGTGCATGAGCTTGATGGAAGTTCAAATGGAACTGTCCACAACTAAGAATCCTTAGAGTTTCTAGCAGGGATATTTCCTGACCAGTAGCACTGGAGCCCTGGAGAGAAATGGGGTAGCTTGAGGGACTGCATGGCAGAGAAAGGTGTTCATTTCTTTGGTTTGTGCAGGCTAAGGGGGAAAGAGAGCTGGAAATTTGGATTTGTTGTGTGGTTGGGAAACCTGAGAGATAGTTATCCAATTGTTGTGTGTTTAGATTTTTCCTAGTACCTGTCCTCTTGAATTCATATCCCTGGCTCGGGGGTGACCAACTGTTGAGAGTAAAAGAAAAGTAGTGTCTATAATTGAGAGGAACGTCCTTGGTCTGCAACCAGTTGGTGAATGTTTTCTTGCAATTATAAGTGCTATTTGTGTTTTCTGTATAATGTATATTCCATTGTGTATTTAATTATCTCCGAGATATGTATTTATAATGTGCATGTCTACTGGTTATTTGTTGTTCATGGCACGTTGTTTATTTATTTTATGTTGTAGCATGTATCTTGTTTTATGCATGTGTTTTTCATTCCTATAACATTAATGATAAGTCCTTTGATTTCGAAATAAGATCAGAGAACTGAGTCTTTGGACTGCAATGTGCCCCGCCTGCTGGTGGTTGGGTGTGTTGCAACCTGTTTAAGTGGCGTAGAATTACCTGTGGGTGGTTGGGTATGTTACATGCTTTGTGTAGCATTGCTTCCTTTATTCCTTGGAGTTGTTCTTGATCTGACCATTTTGGCATCGGTTTCTAGGAGTCTTCCTAGAATATAACTTCCTACTTGTTCCTTATTTCCCAGAAACAATTTTGTTGGATCAAGGATCTATTTTTCCAGGCCAAGTTCCAAATGTTGGAGCCACTTTGGATGCTTTGCATTCGGATTATGATTCCTTCTTGTTCATCACTAGAATACTTCATATTCCATAGATGAGCCCACTGATATTTTTGTTTTGTGAGTCATCACCACCATGACTTTGCTCCTAAAAATTTACCCACAATTTCTGGGTCTCAGAGGCCCAAACCTCGGCTAGCTTGAGCTTGCAAATTGATTTCTAGGAGATTAGGGCCCATTTTTTCTTATCTTTATAACCCCCCAGAGAAATAATTTGTGTAATTTTATCACAACTTTAAGGATGTATTTAGGAGCCACTGGGATCGGTCTATCAACCAGGATAAGCGATATGAAGACCCAGTTATCAAAATTCTTAGTCAAACTAGAGAGGAGATCTTCCCAAGCAGCTTTCTTTAGGGAGGATTCAACCAAGGGGACTGCTAATTACTTAAAGGGGAGAATGTTGCATTGAAATCCCAGGGTCTCTAATAGGTGGCCTTGGATAGTTGTAGATGTATTGAAGATTAAAATTTGAAATTTCCTTGATTGATTTTCATAACTAAAGCTTCTGAAAAATCTGTTAGCACTTGTTTGATATGGAGAGATTCTTTGATGGCAGGAGTATCAATTAGCATCAAGTCATCCACAAATTGCTAGTGGGTATCTCGTTTTTCATCCTCATGGAGATTGAGACCTTTCCACTTGCCTTGGGTCGCTGCTACTTGGATATATCATCCCAGACCTTCTGCCATTAGAATAAAGAGGAAAGGGGAAAGGGGGTCGCCTTGGTGGATACCCCAAGAAGTTGAGAAGGTCGTTGAAGGAGAACCATTAACCATGATGTAAATGAATGCTAAGGAAAGAAAGGACATAATCCACTTAACCCAAAGAGGGGAAAAATTGAAGGCCTGAACGATACTTGAAATATAGTCCCAGCTAATGCTATCATAAGCTTTAGAAAAATCCAACTTGACAAGCAAGATAGGATTGTGGGAAAACTTTAAAGAGTGGACGAGTTCATTGGCTATAATAATGCTATCTAGGATCCGACAACCTTCTACAAAGCCTTATTTTTCTCGAGAGATTAGGATAGGGAGGAGAGGCTTCAATTGGTTGGCGATGACTTTGGAGATGATTTTATAGATCACATTACACAGGGCTATAGGTCTGAATTTATTGGGGCATTCAACCTTATTCTCTTTTGGGATCAAGGTTATGAAAGTTGAATTGAAGGCTGGGAGGACTTTGAGGAATTTTCTAGAGTCTTCAACCGCTTCTAGAACATCATGTTTGATCACAGACCAACAAGCATGAAAAAAGTCAGTTGTAAAACCATCTGGGTTTGGGGATTTACCTTTGGGAATTTCCATGATTTCTTGTTCGACCTCTTCCATCAAAATTTCCCTCATCAAAGCTACGTTGTGTTTCTCCATCACCAAATGAGGTATGTGTTGGGTAATCTTGTTGATCGTTGATTTATTTTTCTCTTGGGGATCTTTCATTAACGTATTGTAATAATGAATTAACTTTGTTTCTATTTCTCTATGATTACAGAGTTTGGTCTGTTGGGAATCTCAGAGCAAGGTAATTCGATTCGTGGCTAGTGTTGGAGCATTGAGTTATGGAAGAATTTTGAGTTCTTTTCCCTTGCTTTTAACCATTGTACTTGATATTTTTGGTGCCACAAATGCTCCTCCTATTCGTCTTTGATAGAGATTTGGGATCTTATTTTCATTTCTTCCTCTATGAGTTATTTTGTGCACCTGTTTGTTATCATACTTTGCTGGAGTTGTTTCATGTTCTCCATGACTTGGCGTTTTGCTGAAAAAATGTTTCCAAAATCTTCTTTGTTCCATTTCTTTATCTGGAGTTTCAAATTCTTCAATCGTTGTTGGAGACAATACATTGGGGAACCTGAGGGTATGGTCATTGCTCTCCACCAACTTTCAAAATTATCCTAGAAGGATTGGTTGTTCAGCCAAAATTGTTCAAATCGGAATAGACGATTTTTGGGGCTAGCCTGAATATTTATGGTTAAGAAGATGGGTCATTGGTCAGATCCTTGGAAGGGAAGAATAGAGGTCTCAATTGCAAAGTTAAGGTGTAAAAGGGACTCTGAAACGAGGAAGTGATCTAAGCAAGAGGTTATCTATTGGGATCCTCTTCTATGGTTGTTCCAAGTGAAGATTTCATTATTGGTTTCCCAATATACCAATCACAAGTTATTCAAGGTCTCCTTAAAATGATTTGAGTCTTGATCTAGCTAGTTGACCCCTCGCTTTTTCGAGAGGGAAGAGATTATGTTGAAATCACCTCCAAAATCCAAGGGCTTTGAGAGGTGTAAGGATTGAGGTTGTGAAGGGAATTCAAAAATACTAGTTTATCCGAGATATTTTGAGGGCCGTAGACGTTGGTAACGATACCTATTTGGCCGGTGCCAATTAATTGGAAATTTGCTGAGAGGGAGTGTCTAGTAGAATAAAAGAGGTTGAGGGTGATATTTGAGGGCACCCAGAGGATTTCCAAACCTCTTGATGCTCCATCTGCATCAATAGCTACCGATTGACAACCACACCAACATTTAGTGGCTATTCTTTCAAGAACTTCTGACGAGGATTTTGTTTCTTGGATCATCATTATAGACAGTTTTTCTTTTGAGATCTTTTGTATTTACTTGGGCCATTGCAAATTATCAATTCCATGAGATAACTTTCATTAATATTGGTGGGGTTGGGAAGCAAAAAAATTCTCCATACTCTTGATTTGGCTCAAATTGACTAGGAGTTCTCCTAGTTCTTGGAGTAATTGTTTATTTGAAGGTCGACCTCTCTTATTATCTTCTTTATTTAATTTTGTTGTTTCCTTAGCTAAAGTATTCTTGATACCTTGAGTAGATGCAGTAGTATGCTTACCTTTATGAGTAGCAATTGTTTTTCCCTTATGTTTTGATTTGAGAAGAGCTGATTTCAGGAGCTGGATTTTTTTKGGGGGGATTGAGTGAACTTCTTGTCTTTCATAGGAGACAACTATGCTTTGTAGGTCKAATCCTTCTAATTCCATTTCGTCATACTCTTCCAGATCTATTTTTCTTTYGTCGATGTTTTTTATTTCTTCATCATGATCTTTAATTATGGGGGTTCTTTGTTGCAGGTATGGATCCCTACTCTCCAAYGACTTGGGATCGAGTCCTAGAGGTTGGATCTGGTCCTTCTCTGGTTGGATCTGAGTCTCCTTGATATGTATGTATGTTTGTTGGTCCTCTATTGTAGCCAATTTTTTGAAGTTGTTGTTGGTTCAGGGGCCCTTGGGATTTGGMTACAATGTTGTTTTTCTAAGGATCTTTCGCTTGGAAGGGACTTTTTCAAATCYGTCTGCATCATTTTCTTGCTAATATTTGGGTGTATCCATTAGCTTATTCAGTGGGAAATCCCTAAACAAGTGGCCATGGACATGACACTTGTGACATTGGAAAGGGATATGTTCAAAATCAATTGTTTGAATCCAATTTGTGTCCTCATATCTGAGGATGATAGAGGCTGGCAATGGCTTTGAAACATCAAGATACTCACAAATCTGGGCATATGAATTATATCTTCCTTGATGTGTTGCATCTTCAATTTGGACAAAAGACCCCAACATATTTCCTATTCCTTCCAAGATCTCCAGATGCAAATATTCTTGTGGGAGAGAGTATAGATGGATCCAAACTGGAGCTATCTTAAAATCCTCTTTCTCAAGGATAAAGTTCTCTTTCCAGACATGCAAGTAAAAACCCACAAAATTGGAGAAATAAGGGCCACTATGGAACACCCTTTATCGGTCTTCGATCATATTAAAGATAGCATTAAACAATCCCTTAGATCCCAACTTAAGTTCGACATCGCCTTTGGGTTTCCACCAAATCTTGATCCACTAGAGAAGGTCCTTTTTAGATGGCTACAATCCCATAAATTTGCAAATTAGGGCATGATCTTGCATGTATTAAATGTTTTGAGCCATAACTGGGAGCTAAATATCATAATGTGGGATTTATGATGTTTGAGGGATACAAGTTGAATATTGTCGTATGGCTAGAGACTTTGGATTCGAGTCATGTTGAGTTACCACTTTGGATGAATGTAGAGGATCTAACTATTATTCTTCCATTGTACTTAGGATTTTAGGAGATGACATCGAATGAGCCGAAGTCAGGTCAGAACCAAGCTTAGAAGAGCCAAGATTTGAATGGGATGAGGGGCGACTACTTCCAACCACCACATTCCTAAAGGAGGGGGCAGTGCCACCCCCAACGATGGTCACCATTAAAGTTTCAGAGGAAGGTTCACGAGTCAGTGCGAACATGTTGTAGAGCCAAAAAAAATAGTCACCCTCAATATTATTTAATATTAACATTAATTTTATCTATAATAATAAATATTAGATTGCAGATAAATATTAAAATGTAGATAAGTATAATATATAATTTATAACAATAAACATACAAATTAAATTTAAAAAGACCATCATATTAAATTTAAGAATAACAGCATAAGTTACATTCACTCTAATTTATAATTCATGGCAATAGAACCTTATACGACGAAAACATAAATAGTGTAAATATATATATTTGAAGTAAGTTTATTTTATTAAAATTTTGGATTTTGTCTTTATAAATAATCAATTTTTATTATTTATTAAAATATTATTATTATACAAATTAAATTTAAAAAGATCATCATATTAAATTTAAGAAGAACATCATAAGTTACATTCACTCTAATTTATAATTCATGGCCATAGAACCTTATACGACGAAAACATAAATATTATGTATATATATATATATATATATATATATATATATATATATATATATGAAGTAAGTTTATTTTATTAAAATTTTGGATTTTGTATTTACAAATAATCATTTTTTTTATTATTTATTAAAAATATTATTATTTAGTATTAATAGTAATTTTAGTTATAATACTAAGTATTAGATTGTAGATAAATATAATATATAAAATCTTGAGACGAATAAATATACTATGAAAATTACTTTCTTTTAAAGTCTCAAGTTTATAAAGATATTAAATCTATTTTCAAAACATATGTAATAAAATTTAAATGTATAATTCATCTACTTATAAAAATCAAACTAAATTTTAATATATTATTTTCAAATTATTTATTCACAAAAACATGTATGTTAAATCAAGATAATTGATATAAATTTATAAAACATATATATCAAAATTGATCAAGTGAACAATACTAATAATCATCATCATTTTAACATATAACTTTAACATATGAAAGTATTAATACTAATTAAATCAATAATTAAAATTAATATATATTAAACATAACCTAAATTAATATCATATTAAATAACAATATATAAATATTATATACTATATTATTATTAACTTACTATATAAGTTATTACATATTTTATAAGTCAAAGTAATAATTAATCTATGTATTAAAAACTTAATTATCAACATATAAGTTATTATTAACATTAATATATATTTTTTTAGATCTAGGAAAATCAGTAATTGGCATTATTTGGGAAAGACCCATGTTCAAATTCGGTTGGCTGCCACTATAAACTCTAGGTTAGTGCCAACATCCCACAAGCTAATGTCTAGCAGGAAACTTATGACTTAGCAAGGACCGAGACATCCGGAGACACACCCAAGAGGGGGGTTCCACTCAAGGGTGGCATCTAACCTTCCAGCCTTATCACAATGGGTTGTGTTTCATCGAGGGTTTGAACCCGGATGGGGAGCATGCAAACACTACTTCCCAACTATCTCTCCAAACCACCTCCACATTTTAAATTGAAGGACATGGGGGTGAGTTTTGATCCATTTATGTGTGCACGGGTCATGATATCATTTAATACAATATCTCTGGGTGCAACCACACATTCGACCACTACCTCAAGGTTCCCCCATGGCTTCGGGTTAGGCCCTCATGAGAATTGAACCTTTCCCAACTGTGAAAAACTCCTCGCTTTCCACCATTAGATCTAACCCCTTTGGGAAAAAAACAAATTGAAGGACATGGGGGTGGGCTTTGATTCACTTATGTGTGCACGAGTCACGATATCATTTAATACAATATCTATGGGTGCAACCACATGTTCGACCATTACCTCAAGGTTCCCCCATGGTTTCGGGTTAGGCCCTCATGGGAATTGAACCTTGCCCAATAGTGAAAAACTCCTCAATTTCCACCATTAGATCCAACCCCTTTGGGCTTAACATTAATATACTAGGTTATATATTAAATACACAAGTTGTGGTGTATTTTCTCATGTTCTCCATGTAGGCAATTAGATACTCAATTCACAAAATTATTTTTTTCTTATCATTTTCAATTACTTGCTAAATCGTTTGGTGTAAATATGAACTTGAATGTACAAGTTATTTTTTTATATTTAAAAAAAAAAAAAATCTTTAAAAAAAAGCGTAACTTTTATTCATAATAAAGAAAAGAGATTACATTTTCTAGACGGTACAAGAGCATTCATAAGATTTGGGAAGACGATCCTCCCTGCAAGTGATAAGATAACATAAGAATAGGTGTAAAAGCACTAGCTAGCTTTGAGATGAAACACAAACAAAAGGAAAGTTTGATAGGACTTAAACTAAGGACGTAAGAAATTCTCGATCCTGCATTTTTTTCCTTTCTTTTTCTTGACCTCAAGCCACCCTCCTGAAGGCGGTTCCACATAGACATTTTGTAAATTAGAAGTCAAAATACTACCATTCATCAAAGATACATGGTTCTTTAAATCATGTAGTCAATGTTTTTAGATTCATAAGATCTCTTAATTTCTCTTGATGTAGCATCCTTAACCAATTCTATCCCTGAGGAAGAAATATCTATATGCTTGGCTTCCTCTCTAGTATCTAGGGGGGATTTTTTCCCTCTCAAATCTTCTAGATAAGTAATACTGACCTTCTCTGAATCTGATGTTTGCTGTAATTCTTACTCTTGATCATCATCATTATTTGTCATCATTTGCTTGGGAAATTGCCATCTTTTTCCTTTGACTTGGGCTTTTTTGCCTTGGAGAATGAGCTCGTGCATCGATACAAGTATCCTATAAATGTCTGAGTAGTTGACAAATCCAATACCTCAAAATTGTATTCTCAAAATCCAAAACTTGAATCCATCCAAAATTTTCCCACATGAGAATCACTTTGTCTAAAAGACCTTTACTAAAGCCTATATTAACATGAATAAGAGTATATGTGGACAAACCTAATGTAACTCTATCAATATATGTTTTTAGATTGCTACCCAAAAAGTTCCCAATATCCTTAAAATGTGATAAATGCTAAAAGTTTAATGATAGGTTTTCCATTTAAACACTTGCTCGACATCTTCTACCAAACATTTAGCAAATCGTGGATCATGTTTGAAGAAACCAGCAAATCGTGGATCCATCTAGACCCTAGCGCCGAGATCCGAACCAAACCTTGAGAAGCCCTTAAATATGCAGCTTGAAATGTTTAGGAAGCGATGAAAAGCGCCTTCCGAAACCATTGGGAACAGCCAATATAGAAACAAGGAAAACCAAGCAACATTGGCTAGAGTTCTCATCTAAATTCATTTCATTTATATGTTTCAACATTAACCAGAAATAAATAAAATGCATATTTACATAATCAACTTCGCCATTTATACACATTATACATGATGAGTAATCAAACATTAATTTCATCTTGTGATACCTTTAGTCTTGGCTTCATTAATTAAATGACCACTCAAAATATATGTAATAATTTCTTATTGCATTTGAACATATGGATGATTATTAATAACGGTCTCATTTGTTATGATTATTTGTACAATAAATATTATGATAACTGATGTAATATAAGGAGTTGTCCATGACTTTGTTAATAAAATGAAGTTACATGAATGATGAGATGGTAGGTTTTTAGATGTAAAAAGTGATAAAAATATCTAACATTAGTTGTTCATTTAGAAAGAGGTGGCATTTTAATTCCTTAATGTTATTAAGTTGGTGAGGGGTGCACATGATTTTGAAAACAAGTTTACATAATAGCGTAGTCCTTGCTGAGTTAAGGAAGAATGATGAGATGGTAGGTTTTTAGATGTAAAAAGTGACAAGAATATCTAACATTAGTTATTCATTTAGAAAGAGGTGGCATTTTAATTCCTCAAGGTTATTAATTTGGTGATGGGTACACATGATTCTGAAAGCAAGTCTACATAATAGTGTAGTCCTTGCTGAATTGAGTTGTACATTTAGTAAACTTATTAAACATGTGAATCATTGGTATGGGATAAATATGTGGACATCTACAGGTGGTTTTTTGTATCGTAAAACAACTTGAATGTACCAAAGCTTCCATTTATAGTTGCCTATGTCATGGATAATCCAGAGATACAATCGTGTGTGAGTGGAATAAAATTATGTTCATACCATCGTAAGAGAATATGGATTCAAAGCATAGGAATGGAAGGAGATTGGTGTATACAAGGACTTACAGTAGTCCAAAGTTAACATAGTTGATAGAAACATTTCGCTCATCTATTAGATTGCAACGAGCAAATGTCGATGGAACCCTAGTTCATTGGATGAAAAGCATGGAAACAAGGTGAAGTTGGAGACCATAATTTGAGGAAGAGGATTCTCAAATTAAGGTTTAGGCTCTCTTCTTTCAGTAGCTTCTCCATCTTGTTGTTCAAGAATATCATCTATCTTATCTTCCATCTCAATATCCAAATTAACTAGCGAATCTTGACAATCCGTAGAGGGAAATTAGGAACTTGGCATACCATTATGGAAATTATCACCTTGTCTTTTGTTGAGGCTAATGGACTTGTGAATATTAGAATCAACAATTTCAGTATCAAGTTTCTCAACATTTGAATCAACTTTCCTTAGCACATCTATTGCATCTTCACTTGAAGGTACAAGAGGTTCAGAACTATCACAAATATTATGCACCTCATGAACAACTTCACCCCGATCAAATCAAGAACCATAACAATGAATTTTAAATTTTTCAACGCAAAGGTGGCACATTTTGATTTCAAGATTCATGAAAACATAATTTAAGCTAGATAAATGTGAAATTTCTAAACATAATATAAATCATACCTTTTATTCAAGTTGTTTTAAACACTCTCATTCTGTAGCTAGTAGAGATGTTGCATCAATAAAAATATCTTAATCATCTATTGTTTCAGAGTTGTCTTTGATTGAATCATTTTTTTTCTCTTGGTGAGGTCTGAAGTAGTGATGTATGTGTTGGTAAACAACTAGTACATTCAAAAAAACGAGTGGAAAAGCTGCTTCTTGTTGACGTTGTGCCAGTCTCGAGCTTAATCATCATAAAACATCATACATAGGATTGAGCATCAAGGGATTGTGTTTATTATAGACCTTGTTAAATGTTAGATTCACTTCAGTGTACCCTATATTTTTTTCGTCAGATGTGGACCATCATATGCACATATTATGTGCCTTATTGTATAATGATGAGCCAAAAGGGTGATTGTATTTGCACTCATGTATTGTATTGGACCATGCTTAGATGCTATATGTATTGGTGGGGGGACTTGTAGTATCTCTAGACTCCACGTGGTTGGTCATGGCCTGTCCTTTTAGTCCCCATCTCAAGATAAGATTTTCTTGCATGGCTACGATCGAATTCCCCTTAATGTTGGTAACTATTCATCACGTTGGTCATTTATGATCTAGGTTGGTATGCAACCATCTTGGGTAGATATTCTAGGACACATGATCTAGGGGAGCTACTTGTCTCTCTTACCCCTTTGTATATGATGCAAATGTGTTTCTCTTTGTAAAAATTGTCACACCTTAGTATAACACACTTATTTTATGCCTAAGCATGGATCCTTGTATTATGTATCCATCACACTTGGCCATATACTATTAGGGATGATTTTGCATATGCTCACTTAGTTTCACATTTCTCGAGGTAGTATCACAATTCTCGAGGTAGTACATGTATCTCGAGGAATTGGTCACATACTCTGAGGCACCTTTGGGATATTATTGCATACATGGACATCCTCTACACATGCCACATTGGAGATTCGAGAGCGTCCACCTTTTTCATCACTTTTGGAGATGTTCCTTACATGATTTGTGGGACGACCCACACATGTGGGACTTATGAAAACCATGAGGTTGTTTTTGGTGATGATTTGACTTGGATAGGAATCTTCCTTGCCTTGTGGATCATCTTTGGTTGATTTGAGGGCTTGGTCTTACCTTGGAGGTACCTTTTGAGCATTCCTTGAGCACATTTTGAGGGGTATGTCCAATTTTGCGGTCCTTCTCCACCTTTTCAAGAGGTTGTTCCACTTGGAGGAGCTAGATGTTGGTACCTACCTCGATTGATTGGGAGGATACTTCACCATGTTTTAAGGCCTCTACATCACTTTTTCCTTGGAACGTTGGGCTAGAGAATAAAATTGCCCCCCTTCTTTGTGGGACGTCCTCTTCTCATGAGGGTTTTATGTACATATGGCATCATTGAATTATGTATTGACTTAGTCTCCTTTTTTGTGTGGATGAAAAGTCTTCTTTCTTAGTCTCCTAGGTTAATTTTAGGGACAAAGAATGAATAAAGATGAGAAGGATGCACAATTCTCCTATATAAATATAGGCTCTCCTCTCATTCCAAATTGTTGTGAATTCTTGGATATCATTTGTGACTAAAATTAATAGAAGATCTACCTTTTGAGGTTTTGGTGTCAATTCTTGGAGATTTTTCTTTCTTGGTTATCTTCATGGTTCATTAAATATTTATTATGATGATTCAAGACTTTCACTAGCTTTCAAGATCAATCCATTTGAATGGTTACTATACCACTTGGAGAGGAGATGTTTTACCGTTTGTTCCTTCTTTTCTTGTTATCTTGGGTAAGTGTTTAATCCATTGCTTTGTTTTTCCTCTTGGTTCTTTGGCAAGGTTTTTAAGTATTTTGTTCAAGTTATAGTTCATCTTGTTGGTGAAGTTTTTTTCCTTTGAGGAATCTCTTCTTGTACAACCTTGTTCCTCTTAGTTTATCTTGATTAGGTTGGATATTATTCTACCCTTAGGGTTCTAATATCTTACCCTAATCCTTAAAATAGAAGTGACCAATTTTTAAAGGGGCACACTTCTTGACCCCATAAACCCTAATTTGATAAAAAAAAAAAGGCACTAGTCCTATATCCAACAACCAACCTAAAAATCCTAAAAATCAAATTTTTAATTTTTAATTTTTGTTGTTTATAAGGAAATCTAATGATGAAAAATCAAAGAAAGTTGTTTATTTAGATTTCTTTTATTGTTTATTGTAAGTTAACAAAATATTTCATTTCCTAGACAAATTTATCCTAGGGTTTATGTTTAACTATTGATCTCTAACCCTAAGGAGACAAATCGGCCCTATTGGATTGAGCTTTAAGGTGATTCTCAAATCTGGAAATTAAATTGTAGCACTAAAATTTAGATTTGGTTAAACCCTAAAGCTAGGGTTTGGTGCTACAAGGTGCCTTCTTACTCATACCTAGCCTCTACTTCATTTCTAGATTGGTTTTCATGTTTATCTTATGTATCTAGAGGTGAATTTGATCTCTAATGTACTTATAATTGTTTATATTTTATTTAGATATTTTATTTGGTGAATTCCAAGTGACAACTTATGAAACCATAGGGGGATTCACCATCCTTTTTACAAGTTGTTTCTTAGCTAATGTTTATATATTTTTAGAACTTGTGTCTGACACTTGTTTGGCTATTGTTGTATAGAATATCTATTTCCCAAGTGGATGCATCCAAGACATCTTGTTCTTTTGTGCTTAATCTCTCTCTTGGATGGTAGTTTCATGACCAAAATCTGAAATTTCTACGTTTTTATTCATAAATCAGATTTAAGTGAAAGGACATCGATAATCTTGTCCTCTCTTAGCATATAGTCAAGTGGTAAACACAAGCACACATTGCACCTTTGATTAATGATAAATGTCTTCACTCTCTGTGCCCTAAAGTAGCTTGAAGTAGTTCTAACCTCTTGTGAGTTTTGTTTGTTGAGTGATAGACTTAATACAAATCTGAAGTTGCTAATGTTATTTATCGTATACATCAGATTTGGCACACACATCCACTAGCTCCTAACCTTTCTTTGAACTGGATATAATTGTAGTTCATGCAATTGTTTCTAGTTGAATGCCTTTAGAGCATTGTAATCATTGATTGGAATCCTAGTGCATAGTATTGTTACATATTTTGTGGTTTCATTAAAGTAGATCATTTGATTGCATGGTTTTGTTTCACTTAAAAATATTTACTTTCATTATTTGGGATACCCCTTGTGGCTTCTATGAGTTGGCCTGAAGTGTAGGGGAAAGTGTATGAGGTGACAATGGTGCACTTCATGTCTTGTTTCCCTAGTTATCCCCTTTGTTGGGACTTTTTCACAAGTGTGCTAGCTTAGGCGGTAACAATTTTTGGCACCGTTGCCGAGGATAAATTCCATCTCCCAGTTTTTGTTGGGTTTATTCTCGTATGTGTATCTTGATGATATTGTTTTGAATGTTAATCTTGATTTCCTCATCTGGTGACTCACTTAAATAAAAATAACAAAGAGATACACTTCAAGAAGTAATTCCCATGAAGAAAGATTCAAAAAATAATAAAAATAAAAATAAAAATAAAGATACACTAGCTTTTGGGATTGATTCAAAGTATAGGCAAGTTATTTATGGTATATTGGTGACTCCATGTATTTGGTATTTGTTGATTGGTATGTAATTCTATGATTTTAAGAAATCATGACCTTTTATGTTTCAAGTGTGGATTCTAACAAGAGATATTTTTATGCAAATGTATTTAATCCTCTTGATTAATCATGTGTTCCATGATGCCCACTTATGCTCTATGTTGGTATGTTTACCATGTTCCGAAGTTTGATGGAAATCCTTGGTTGGCTTTAGATCACCTTGAATCTTTATGAAATATGTGGTAGATATTAACATTGTCTATGAAGATATCTTGATGAAAGCATTTGCATATTCATTACAAGGAGAATATGCATGGGATTGGTATTGTGATTTCAAACCTAAAGAGAAAAAACCATTCCCACATTTGATGAAAAGGTTTCAAAAACGTTGGATCTATAGTTATGAAGAGGTTGAATATGCTTATGTATTTCTTGTTATAAAATATAAAATAGGGGAAAATATCAATGACCTAATGATGGAATATGATGATAACCCCCCAAGTGATCTTCTTGTGGAAATAGAGGAAAGAAAGAATGCATACTTTTTCTTCTATGATTATATTGAAGCAAAGTATGGTGAGCCTTCTCTACTAAAGCTTGATTATGATTTACATGAATAGGCTTATCCGCCACCTCCCTCCCATGAGACTTTGTTACGTAATGTGTTAGAGTTATAAAAGGATGACGAATGGATTCCCCATTTTGAAAATGTCAAGGGAATATGTGATGTAAGCAAAGACGACCTTCTTGAAGAAAATCCTCAAGAAACACCTTATTGTTCTCTAGGGAATATTTTACCCATGGGGAAATTTTCCATGCTTTTTTTCAAAAATGAGATTCACCAATTTCCATTATTTCCTAATATGATTCGCTCAAATTCTATAGGATAAAAGCATTTTAGTCTAAAAATTGACAAATTTTATAGAAACTATATAAGATCCTTAGAAATTTGAATATTTTTATAAAAATATCTCCAAACATTTTATGGTTTCCATCTTAAGAACTAATAAGATTCTCCAAGGTTTCTACACTTTAAGATAAGTATGGATCCTTAAAATTTTCCATGTTTTTCTCTTGAAGATGATGAGTCCATTGAAGATTTTGTTGCAACTTCTCAAGAAGAAAATGATGATGAAGAATACTCTCATTCTTACATTGGAGATCAAGATACATTTGAAGGCTTGATATATGAAGAAAACCTTGATGACAAAATCATTCAAGCATTCATTAGTTCTTTGTTGCATGAAAGCAAGGGTTTGATATGCTACACTCATTTACAAGATTTTGAGTTTTATGATACATCTTTTAGCAACTTGGAATGGGAAAATATAATGGAGAAACCCTTATTTGATGAATATCATGAAAAAAGGATATTTAGAATATTGATACTCTTCTCCATATTGAAATACACAAATGGGATATAAGATGTTTTTGTTTTGATGGGGATCCCATTTATGATACAAATGACGATGGTTCTAAAGATGAAATTGTATATTTATGGTATTTTCGACAACAAAACACAATCAATGAATGTAAATCCCTTCACAATGCATGAACAATCATGTCATCCCGCCAACAATCATGATTTTCATGGTGAAATGACAACATACATTTTTCAGCCATGGAGGTCCCCAATTCACGATTTTCGTATGCAAGAAAATCTATCCAGTGATGATTTTTTTGAAGATGAAATTCTTGGTAGACATCAACATGATCGTTCTTGCAGAGATGTTCAACCTCACAAGAAAGGGCAGCAAGCCATGAGTCATGGATCTACATATTTTTTCATATATAATGGGTTTTCTCATGTTTCATATATATATGATTGATAACAACAAGGAGGGGTAGCAATCTTCTTGTAGGTTTTTATTGGAGCCACCCTTGAAGCTCATCTTGATTGATGGTTTGATTAGTAACAATGATGGTTTGTCCTATGGTTATGTTAAGAAAGATGATTACATCAACCATGTCTACCTATGGATTGAAGGAGCTTGCAATAGTACAGGTAAACCTTGGTATGCCTTCATTCCTCTCTTATAGGATCATGATCATATGATCATGATTGGATCATTATATTGTTTTTCATCTATCTTGATCCTTTCAGAGTGGAAAAAATTGGAGGAATAAGTATGCAAGGCCATTTTAGTGGCAGGTCCCAGTTTGGAAAATTAGGGTTTGGAACCTTCCAGAGCCATTTTGAGGCATTCAATGGTTTTTTTTTATGGTTACGGTGTTTGAAACTTTCTCCCACCCCCTTTACATTGCTCTACACTCTGATACCTTTCTAACGGTGTAGACCATGCATCAATAGAAGTTCGTATGAAAAATCCATGCCTCCTGCAAGTTGACCACCATGGTACAAGAGGATGCCACGTCAAACCCCGTTACTCATTCATACAAGGCTAGCCACGTATGTAATTTTAACAAGATTCTATAAGTTCTAAAACCCTATCACAATTGAGGGTTGAGTAAGTCAAAAAACCTACCCCTAGATGGCTATCGGGCTATGTTAAATACTGGGCCACTAGGAGGAGAAGGGGTTCCACTCTTTTGAATTGTATCATGTTCCATAGATGAGAAAAAAATCTGAGAGTGGTATTCTATGAGAGTAATAGGGGATGAGATATTTTGTAGCAGCCATATCGACCACAAGCCAAAGGCAACTCCACTGAGAGTGCCTCTTTCTTTGTACATGCATCATTTCTATACCAGAGAAAAGAGAGCATATCAACCTCACCTTCTAGCTAGGATTTCTCTCGTAAGGGTTTCCCAAAGAAAACATTTTTGTTATGTTGTGGACGGTGTGTGATTGTACTTGATTTTTCTCTATTTTCCACATTTTATATATTTCATGCATAAGCAGAAAATCAATAACTAAATATTATGGAATCTAAAGGAATTTAACCTTCATAGTGTAGATTTCAGTTTTATTTATCAGATCTATTGTGACGAACTGTTCCAGTGGAATATCCACGGTAGTTTACAGATAATCATACTTTATATTTTGACCAAAGAAAGGTAAAAGAGATGCTGACATATGCTTACTTGATCCTTGATGTCTCATTATTTTGGTTTGTAACCAAGCACAATGGTAAAATTTACGGTATTGATGAACTCATGGAATGGTTGCACTAGATTTATGATTTTACTTAGCATGTTATGTTTATTATGTTATAGTAGGTTAGAATAAATAAGCTCTTTAGAATGATCATTATATTTCTTGTGCATTTCATTCATTTTATTAATTTCTACATTTTCATTTTATTTTATAATAAAGTAAGATGGTGCTCACATGTGCTTGGATATATTTAATTTACACATAGATTTATTTCTCCTTTAGGGAAGGAGAAAATGCACTTGTATATTCACTCTCCCTTGTATTTAATATTCAATGGTTCATAATGTTTTAGGTCCACAGGTTTTGCATATTATGGAGTTCTCAAACACTCTCGAGATGAGCACATGTCCCCAAGTTGGAGCCACTTGTTACACCTCAGATTCACTTTAGTGTACCCTATTTTTTTTACTAGGTGTGGACCATCATATGAGTAGATTATGTGCCTTATTGTATCATGATGAGCCAAAAGTGTGGTTGTATTTGCACTCATTTATTGTATTGGACCATGCTTATATGTTCTATGTATTGGTGGGGGGCTTGTGTAGTATCTCCAGACCCCATGTGGTCAGTTTTGGCTCATCCTTTTAGTCCCCATATCAAGATAGGATTTTATTTTATGGCTATATTCGACCACCCATTAATGTGGGTAACTCTTCATCATGTTGGTCATTTATGATATGGGTTGGTATGCAACCATCTTGGGTGGATCTACTAGGATACATGATCTAGGGGAGTTACTAGTCTCTCTTACCCCTTTGTGTATGATGTAAAAGTGTTTCTCTTTGTAAATATTGTCACACCTATGTATAACACACTTATTTTATGCCTAAGCATGGATCCTTGTATTATGTATTCATCACACTTTTCCATCTACTATCATGGATGAATCTGCAGATGCTCACTCAATTTCACATTTCCCAAGGCAGTATCACAATTCTCGATGTAGTACACATATCTCAAGGCATTTTTCATATCCTCCGAGGAACATTTGGGTTATTATTGCATACATTGACATCCTCTACACATGCCACATTGGATATTCTATAACACCCACCTTTTTTATCACTTATGGAGATGTTCATTACGTGACTTGAGGGTCGACCCACACATGTGGGATTAATGATAGCCATGAGGGATTTTTTGGTGATTATTTGACTTGGAGAGGAATCTTCCTTGCCTTGTAGAGCATATTTGGTTGATTTGAGGGCTTGGTCATACCTTGGAGGTACTTTTTGAGCATTCCTTGAGAAAATTTTTAAGGGGGCATCCACTTTTGAGGTCCTTCTCCACCTTTTCATGAGGTCATTCCACTTGGAGGAATTAGACATTGGCACCTTTCTTGATTGGGAGGATACTTAACCATGTTTTGAGGCCTCTACAT
The DNA here is from genome assembly GCA_009831015.1 of Picea engelmannii. Taxonomy (NCBI): domain Eukaryota; kingdom Viridiplantae; phylum Streptophyta; class Pinopsida; order Pinales; family Pinaceae; genus Picea; species Picea engelmannii. The sequence continues at coordinate 185,558 of ML779206.1, read as the reverse complement.
CACTTTTTCCTTGGAACATTGGGCTAGAGAAGCAAATCACCCCCTTTTTTTGTGGGGCGTCCTCCTCTCATGAGGGTTTTATGTACATGTGACATCATTGAATTGTGTTTTGACTTAGTCTCCTTCTTTGTGTGGATGAAAAAACTTCTTTATCATTCTATTAGGATAATTTTAGGGAGAAATAATTAATAAATTATGAGAAGGATGTAGAAGCCTCCTCTATAAATAAATGTTCTCCTCTCATTCCAAATTGTTGTGAATTCTTGGGTATCGTTTGTGACTACAATTAATAGAAGGTCTATCTTTCGAGGTTTTGGTGTCAATTCTTGGAGCTTTATATTTCTTCATTGTCTTCTTGGTGCATTAAATATTTTTTATGATGATTCAAGAATTCTATTGGCTTTCAAGATCAATCCATTTGAAGGGTTACTATACCACTTGGAGAGGAGATTTTTTAGGGTTTGTTCCTTCCTTATTCTCTTTTTATCTTGGGCAAGTGCTTAACCCATTTCTTTGTTTTTCCTTTTGGTTCCTTGGAAAGGGTTTAAGTATTTTTGTCAAGTTATAGTTGATCTTGTTGGTGAAGGTTTTTTCCTTTGAGGAATCCCTTCATGTAGGGATTTGGTCCTCTTAGCTTATCTTGACTAGGTTGGAGATTATTCTACCCTTATGGTTCTAATATTTTACCCTAATCCTTAAGATAGAAGTGACCAACTTTTAGAGGGGCATACTTATTGATCCCATAATCCCTAATTGGATAAAAAATGCACCAGTCCTATATCCAACAACCAACAAAAAAAACCTAAAAATCAATTATTTTATTTTATTTTTTGTTGTTTATAAGGAAATATAATAGTGAAAAATCAAAGAAAATTATTTATCTAGATTTATTTGATTGTCTAGTGTAAAGTAAACATAATATTACATTTCCTAGATAAATTTATCCTAAGGTTTATGCTTAAATGTTGATGTCTAACCCTAAGGAGACAAATAGAACCTATTGGATTGAGTTTTAAGGTGCTATCTAACATTTTGTGGGTTGATTTAAGGTGATTCTCAAATATTGAAATTAAATTTCAGTATTAAAAATAGGATTTGGTGAAACCCTGAGGCTAGGGTTTGGTGCTTCAAGGTGTCATATTACTCATACCTATCCTCTACTTCATTTATAGATTGGTTTCATGTTTATCTTACATACCTAGAGGTGAATTTGATCTCTAATGTTATTATAATTGTTTATCTTTTACTTAGAGGTTTTATTTGGTGAATTCAAAGTCACAACTTGTGAAACCATAGGGGGATTCACCATCCATTTTACAAGTTCTTGATTAGTTAATTTTTATATATCTTTAGAAATTGTCTCTAACACTTGTTAGGATGTTTTTTCATAAAATATATATTTACCAAGTGGAAACATCCACCACATCTTGTTCTTTTGTGCTTAATCTCTCACTTGGATGGTAGTTTCATGACCTAAATCTGAAATTTTTGCGTTTTTATTCATAAATCAGATTTAGAAGTGAAAGGAGATCCATAAGATTTTCCTCTCTTAGAATACAATCAAGTGTTAAACACAAGTACACATTGCACCTTTGATTAATGCTAAATGTCTTCACTCTTTGTGCCCTAAAGTAGCTTGAAGTGAATCTAACCTCTTGTTGTTGAGTGATAGACTTAATACAAAGATGAAGTTGTCAATGTTATTTATCTTACACATTATATTTTTCACGCACATCCAATAGCTCCTAACCTTTCTTTGAAGTGAATATAATTGTGGTTGATGCAATTGTTTATAGTTGAATACCTTTAGAGCATTCTAATCACTTATTTGAATCCTAATGCATATTCTTGTTACATATTTTGTGGATTCCTTAAGTAGACCATATGATTGCATGGTTTTATTTCACTTAAAGAGGTTTATTTTTATTATTTGGGATACCCCATGTGGATTCTAGGTGTTGGTTTAAAGTGTATGGGAAAGTGTATTGAGGTGACAGTGGTGCACTTCTCGTCTTGTTGTTGTTATAGCAAGATTTGCCTCACCCTATGCAATCTTGCACAAAAGGCCTTTGTCCATTTCCCCATGCAGACTTTTAATCCCTTTTTGCAAATCCCATAAATAAAAATACATTTTTTCCACATATACGCACCTTGCCTATTATACAACATGCGTATACGTAGGTTGCACCACTACAGCCCGCGTACATCGGGAAATGTGCTCATAATTGAAAAATGGCGTTGGGTTTCCATGTCACGACAGGAGATCAATGATCCTTGGCCTTCCATATACTAGAAATGTTTTGATTCGACCCTTCAGTTCCACTTGAAGGTTATAAATGGGCCAATTCCGAGCTATGGAAAAGAGGAGAAAGAATTCAAATTTGAGAGAAAAGTTACTATGGAGGAATTGTTCACTTCACATTGAGTCTGCATCCCTTTGTCCTTTAAGTCTGAACACAGTGTTCAACCCCCAATCTCTTCCCTTATTGATTGAGAACTTCATTGTCTCTCTTCTATGAGCTTGCCTTTGGTGGAGGATTGAAGTGGTGGAGGCCTAGCTGGAAGGAACTTAGTTTCTCGGTTCTGAACCATGCCGACACAGAAGTCTGTAACTTATTCACTCATGTTGATCATATCTTAATAGAAATACTCTTTTCTCGTCCAATTGATATCTTGAAAATATTTGAATTATTATTACATGGGCGTATTTGTTATGAATGTTAATGGATTATGCTATTGAATGTGCTAACACATATATTATCACCATATGCTTGCTTTGCTTGGTTGTTGAGGACTAGTTGCAGGTATATTGCTTTCAGTCAAGTGCTCAATGGTGTACTTCATCGAACGTCTGGACGAGGTAGGCCTTTTATCTTTTCTCGCTAGCATATTTGTTTATATAGCATACTTGAGAATAGAGTTGATTTCTACAACCATTTCCGTCTGTTGGGGTTTGCCCTTATCCATAGACAGATTTTCCTCATAACAGAATTGGCAACCATACTGGGGGTTGAATATTCTTTTTTCAGGGTTTGGAGTGTTTTTCTCTTTAGATTTCTCTCATTCATATCGTGTTTCTTGTCGTATCATTGCTTGACAGCCTCTGTTCACTCTGGGTCTAAGTCTTTCATCCTTCTCCTTAGCCTAGTTGTGTCTTTGACACATATACGCAGGTTTTTGCTTGACAGTCGTGTACATATGCGTTATGTTCTCCTGCAAGCTGCGTACATACGCACTTTTCCCTTGAACAGTCGTGTACATCAACCTATTTTGCTTGTTTGCTGGGTTTGGTGGTTGTTGGGGGGTTTTTGATGATTGTTGAGTCTTCTTGGGTCTCTGTAGTGACTGTTAAGTGTCTGTGGGATGACAGGAAACTTGTCTTTGGTTGAATTTTTTGGCGGTGCCTTTATCATCATATTTTCATTTTGATTGTCCTTGTACATTGGGCTGGGCGTTTTTCTCCTTGGTATCCTACTTGGGTTGTCTCTTTCTATACATAGTAGAGTTTATATATCAAGTTGTTGTTCATTCCATGCATTTTCATTTTTCTTATATTGAAAATACAAAAATATTAGGCATTTTACATTGATTGGCATTTTGATCTTTTGAGTCTTTGTCATTTAGCTTAGTGCATGTAAAGAAAGATTGCATTTTTATTTAGAATTGCAGAATTGAATTGAAAATTACATTTTAGGAAGCATATCATTCATTGGAAATTGAAGTTAGGACTTTGCATTGTTTTATATTCATTTACTTTACTTGTTGAGTCATAACATCACTAGTTTCACGACCACACCTTTTGAGTAAGCACGACCATTAAAATTAACGCTATAATTTAAAATTGATTAGTAACGATTTTATTTTCTAGGGTGCACAAACTGGCTTAGGATTTAGTGCCTTGGAATAGGATTTTGTGAGTAAACGTCTCCAAGGATATTAAATCAACATATGTGTCTGACTAAGGGAGTAGAGAAATCCATTGTATAATCGATAATACTAGGAGGCTCCGCTTACACCGGAGTTAATCACGAGGTTGTGCGAGGTCGGTTGAAGGGATATCCCCTCGATACCTTCTTAGAGTCAGAGATATTTTTGGGGATCTATTCGTATATGGGGATCTTGCTAGTGCCCTTACCTCCGTGAGAGGCGATGCTTTCAAGGTTTCGGTCTTTGCTACCATGCCCATACAGTGGAATTGGCTTACAACTTCTCATCTGTGCATCAGTTATATAGTGGTTTCTTAGTTGTTTGACTTAGGTGCCACATAGGTTACTTGCAGGGGTTATTCTACAGGTACCCTGGGTTAGATAAGGGTTAGACAACACACAACCTTTATGGAGGATTACCTCTCTGGGGGGATCTGACCGACTGGTTGTTAAGCCCACGAGGGCCCTTATAACTGATTATGTTACCTCCAATCTATAGTAGGGAGTCTCAGGCCCCTTTTGGGCGAGGCATACCTACTTTAGGGAGGGAGGCCCCTTTCATCCACTTTATCTTGTTTGTGTGCATATTGGTCATTTGATTATTTTTGGTGTGTTATTTAATTACTAGTTTTCCTTAGTATTTGTTTTTATATCTTAAGTCTTAATTCATCATGGAGTCAGACCAGCCTCCTTGCCAGTCCCGTCGCTTGTTACAGTTACCACCGGATTTCAATTCTTTGCCTTCTAAAAGGCGTAGAGTTACTAGACATGGTACACACACCTCCACTTTTCAAAATTGTGATTCTACAAGGATGAGTACTGAACTGAGTCATCAGAATACTGGGAGCCCCTCAACTCCCACACCTACTATAGTTAATGGCACCCCTTCGACTCCTGCAACCACAATGGTTGTAGTGCCAAAGGAACCTATCATCATTGTTGCACATCCTATAGTGAATGCTCAACCTATTTCCACAAACCCATTTGGGTCTCTTGGTCACTCACCGGGCTATAATGTTCATTCCATCCCTATGGCCTCTAGTCCCTTTTACTATGGTATGTTGAATTTTACTTCACAGTTTTCAAACTCCATCCCAGTTGTTGGCCCTAATGCTAGCATTGGACTTGGGGGCACAACTCCTCCTTATACTCCATTCTCGTTTGGTGGCTCTCATATCCCTCAAACGACTCCTACTATGGGAGGCATTCCTTCTTTTAACCCCAGGTCTAATACTGGTGCTTCTGGGTGGAGCAACCAACCTGGTGGACAAGCTTCTGCTCAAGTTTTGTCCTATACCCTCACCTCCTCAATGTTGATTCCAACCAACACATTTGGCATGATGAATATGCCTTTATCCTCCGGATTCACACCTAGAGGAGGTCAGTTTCACACCTTGGGAAACCCCCAACCCAGAGCCACTCCGACTGGGGGAAATTTTTATAACCCCCATCAGAACATTCCTACTGGAATGATGCCCAACCAACCTCTTATGAATCATCCTAGAGGAGGGTCTTACAATCCCAGACAAGGCCATGGTGCTTACCAGAACCCTGGATGGGCTTCAGTTCCCCAAACACAATCTTTCTAGGGAGCTTGGGGCCAAATGCCACAACCCCATCTCCCTTTTCTGGCAACGCTTAATCCTCCATACTTGTCTAAGTTGATGAATGACCCAGTGTGTCATGATCCTACATGCCCCCCATCCCCACCAAGCTTCCTTCGGATATTCTAAAATTCAAAGGTAAGAATGGAGAGGATCCTGGTGATCACGTCACCACCTTTCACCTTTCTTGCTCTTTGAATTCCCTTAATGACGATTCCATTCGGTTAGATTATTTCAACGCACCCTCATTGGGGTTGTTGCGAAATGGTATATCAAGCTACCTAGGGGGGCATATGGGACCTTTAGTCATATGGTGCTAGTCTTCCTTAACCACTTCCAATTGTCGGTTTGTTATGATGTTGGCCTAGAACTTCTGTTGAATTTATGCTAGGACACAACCACTCATATCTTGGATCACATCTAGGAGTGGCGTAGATGGAAGAGGTTGATTAAGACCTGCATTCCCCTGGATTTCCTATTAGAATGGTTCCTTAAATCCTTGCAGCCTCCTATCTCGAAGGATGTTGCTAAATCCAGGGTTACATCTGAGGAAGAACCAATCTTTAAATCCCAGCAGTTAGATCTTATATACACTCAGTATGGGATGTTATACTAGATTCTTTTAGACACACCGAGGTCAAACTATGACCCTAGACAAAATCTCGGACCTCATGTTGATGGCATTGTAGGCTTCGCCAATGTGAAATCCGCAGACTCGGTGACAATCCATTTGAAAGAGTTGTCTCTAAACTAGTCTACAGGAGGGCCAACTTCGTCTGTGTCTTTCAATCCCACTCAATCGACGGATGTACATTATATGCAATCGTCGACCAACCCAAATGGTAACCAACAACCAGGCGGGAATAAGAAGAAAGGACGTAATAATAATCGTAAGGGTGGGAAGAATAATAATAAACCGAAGGACAATGGTAATAATGAGAGGACGAATAATAATGTTGGTGAGGGCAAGAGAGAAAGGCGTAAGGTGAAATTTCCATGTAACCTTTGTACAGACGATCACCTTACTCATTTATGCCCCAAACTTGCGGAGGCTGCAAGGCTCTTATCTCTACCGCCTGCGGTGCTGACGAATCCTTTCCCACATAACCAACACTTGGCCTCGAGCTCCTCAAATGACAAAAATGTGGCCGGTGGGAGTAAAAAACCACCACCACAAGACAATGACCATTCGTGCATATATATGGTCAATTCTCAGGTTAATGTAGCCACCCGGTATCGTGATTACAGTTCTTCAAAAATTGTACCTGGTCTAGAATCTCCTCCTCCTCCTCCGAAGACACCTTTGCAGATCGAAAAATTAGAGCCAGTGCCTCATATTTCAAAAGGAGTACTCAAGCGCTCTACCCACAATCCAAATGCTAGAGTCACCCAGAATTACTCTATTATTAAGGACCTAGGTCAAACCCCTTGTGCGATGTCGGCTCTGGAGGTACTCCAGACGTGTCCTTCATAGAGGAATGCCTTGCTATCTAGGTCAGGATCTCTAGACCCCAGTGGCTCAAAATTTATCACGTTTGATGTCACAATGTGAAGCCTCGCTTTCATTACCATGTGGAATTTCAAATCCACGTGGGGTACTCAAAGTATACCATCAAACATGTGATTTTTGATGAAGGTGTTTCTACATGTGTGATGTCCCTGATCTATTGGAAAGCTCTCGGCTCTCCGACTCTCTCTCAATCTCCGACCATGTTGAATGATTTTGATGGTCGTTCCTTCCACCCTCACGGTATTCGTCGTGCCTTTCCAATCTAGTTAGGTGGGAATACGGTAGAGGTGGATGTCAAGGTGGTTGATGCGCCCCTTGATTATAACTTGTTACTAGGACACAATTGGATTTATGCTATGATTTTCATCGTATCGCCTGTCTTCTGCACTCTTTGCTTTCCTCATGATGGGAATATCATGACGATCGACCAATTATCCTTTGTGTATTCTAGCCCCAATGCATCTGTTGGGCCTTCGATCCCTGTGGTCGAAAATTCTTAACCGAAAACTGAGAATATCGGTGTCAGAATGTGTTCATCCCTTATGGGTACCTTCAACTTCATGGTGTTGATTCACCATGTTTACACCATGTACAGTAGGCCCGTTTCGTCATAGAGGTTCGTTCCTTTACGCACTTCCTATTTTAACGATCCATGGAACCTACCTTCCTTGAATTCTCCTTGTTAAGGTCAGTTGCATGCTGGAATGGCCATGCCACTATCGGCAACGGAGATTGCGTATCAATTTGTTCTTGACTCTTTCATCTATCCCGACCCTATTACCTTGCCGACGGACGAGGAGGATCATGTTCGTAATCCCGTGTGGGCCACTTTGTTGTCTTGCTCACATGACTTCCTCGATGAGACTTTACCCTCGGATGAAGATATCATAGAAGCAATGAATGGTTCTGACAAACCTTGGGATGATATGCATCATCACTCTTATTTTCTCCCAGAGCTTGCTAGAATCGAACAAGATGAATTTCGATCTACTTTAAGCGAGTTATTCGGTCACTCTATAGTTCCAATTGATACGCACAAAATTTATGTCAAAGGAAACATGGAGAATATATCTCCTATCATTACGATCAATATCTCTCGTACCCCTGGAAAGATTGAAAATGTACACATCGGTGCAGATTGTTCGTCGGAAGAAATCCTGATCTACACCGATCTCTTCAAGGAATTATGAGATGTATTTGCTTGGTCATATGAAGAGATGCTAGGAATCGAACCTTGTATTGTCGAGCATGAGATTATAAATTATCCAGATGCTAAGCCTATTCGAAAACTTCTTAGAGATGTCAATCCCCGGAAGTACCCTGTGTTAAGCCCTAATATTGGCTCATTACCCCTTAATTGGGGCATATTAGATTAGTAATGCTATTTTATTTATGTCGGCTTTAGGCCATTAGTTTTAATTTATATTAGTAATGTTATTTTAATTATGTCGGCTTTAGGCCATTA
>ML779206.1:154243-171567 GCA_009831015.1 Picea engelmannii | reverse complement strand
TCTTGTACTTGAACATTTAAGTGGGGTAAAAGGAGGTTGCCCCCTCGAAGAGGCTTATTATCTGATATTATCTCTTTTTCAAGGCGTTGAGTACTTTTCCTGAGGTTTTTATATGCTATATTGATGTTTGGTTCTTAACACCCTGCTATTAAGGCAGAGGTAGAGAAACTACTTAATGTTGGCTTTATCTACCCAGTTCCCTTGACTGAATGGGTATCTAATCTCGTTCCTGTGAATAAGAAGTAAGGAACCATCTGTGTATGCATCGAATTCTGTGACCTGAACAAGGCTTGTTCTAAAGACAACTTTCCTACACCTTTCATCAATCAGATTCTCAACGAGTGTGCGGGAAGCGAAGTGTTTTCTTTCATGGATGGATTTTCAGGGTATAACCAAATTCAAATTAAACCCAAGGATCAACACAGGACAACATTTATTTGTCCTTGGGGTACTTTCGCATAACGAAAGATTCCTTTCGGCCTTAAAAACGTCGGAGTAACCTTCCAAGGTGTTATGACCTTCGCATTCCACGATCTTAAGCATATAGTTGAATCTTATCTTGATGATCGTGTTGCTCACTCTCGCAAGAGACTGGATCACTCTAAGAAACTTCGACTAGTTTTTGAAAGATGTCGTCATTATAGAATCCGGTTGAACCCTAATAAATTCATCTTTTGCATTAGGTCTAGATGTCTTTTGGGATTTTTAGTCTCTGATACCGGAATCATGGTAGATTCGTTAAAGGTTGAGGCAATACTTTGATTTCCTCCCTACGCACTATTCGACAACTTCAAGGTTTACAAGGGAAATGTTCGACAACATGGGTATTCCAATAGAGGATGAACACCTTCAGTAACCACTCACATAACCAAATCAAAGATCAACACACCGATGTTTTCATGTGGTAAAACCCCTATGGGGAAACATCCATGGTCCCAACCAATGCCGCCACTCGGAGCAGTTTATTAATGCAAAAGAAAAATATTACAGAGAGATTTTACAAGAGAGTTTCTCACAATCGGTCATCGACAAATGACCCTCCATGCTCTTTAAATAGATATCATGGACCAATCGGGTGTTAAGCCATAGATCAATGGTCTTTAAGATAGAGGAGAGTATGAACCTTCAGATCAATCTATGTCAGGAACATATCATGACTGTCAGATTTCCTAACTACAAATGCATACTAAAGAAACACACTAAGAAACACACTTTTACCTAACGACACATTAGACCAAGTAGATCTTAACTAACTCCTAAGTGTCTAAATATCTTAACATCCCCCCTTAAGAACAACTTGGGATAGTATTGAAAGATTTACAATGGTGAAACAATAGGAGAAGGAAGGAGGCATTAGAGCCTATCCCCCCTTAATGACAACTTCCTGAACTCCTAACATAGATCGAAGTTTGGAAAACTTCGCTTCTGTAAGAGACTTTGTAAAAATGTCTGCAACTTGATCTTTTGTAGGGAAAAAGAGCACTTCAATAAATTGATCATGAATGAGCTCTCTGATGAAGTGCATATGTATCTCGATATGTTTTCTACGCTGATATTGAACTGGGTCTTTGGTGAGATTGATGGCACTTTTATTATCACACCAAAGGCTAGTCGGATGCGGCTTATGGAATCCAAACTCTAAAAGGATCTATCGAAGCCACAAGGCTTCCTGACTTGCATTTACCACTGCTCGACACTCTGCTTATGTTAAAGAAAGTGCAATAGCTTGTTGTTTCTTATAGGCCCAAGTGACAAGTCCTGAACCAAGGCTAAAAACATAACCTGTAGTAGACTTCCAATCATCAGGGTCGTCGGCCCAATCTGAATCAGTGAAACCAACCAATAAAGGAGTCCCCCTGAACCGTAATGTATCCCGAACTGAATTGTATCACAGACATAGTGAAGTATCATTTTATCTTCTTTCCAATGGCTTTCATGGGGTGTTTCCATATACTGGGAAACAAGACCAACAACAAAGTAAAGATCACAACGGGTATGATTCAAGTATAAGAGGCTACCAACTAACTGACGATACAGGGTGGCATCAACTTTGGGAGAAGTACAAGTGGTAGTAAGATTGACTCCAGACTGGAAGGGAGAAGGGGTTGGTTTACAATCATCCATGTCAAAGCAACGAAGAAGGTCACAAGCATACTTAGACTAGGAAAGAAAAATTCCTGCATTGGTTTGCAAAACTTGGAGGCCAAGGAAATAGTGAAAAAAACCTAAGTCTGTCATTTCAAATTTCTTCTTAAGGCTGGTTTTCACATGGTTTAAAAGTCTTGAGTCACTACCAATAAGGATAAGGTCATCAACATAAAGGAAAAGGATTATGATATGGCTTCCTACTTTCTTGGTATAGACATTAGGATCAGAATGGCCTCTAGAGAATCTAGTGGCAATAAGAAAGTTGTCCATTTTGGCATACCAAGCTCGGGGAGATTTCTTGAGACCATAAAGAGATTTATTAAGGCGACAAGTATCGTTTGCCATTAAAGAACGATACTCTTCATTCATTTTTGTATCCCAATCTGGATTACCTGAAGCTTCTGCAAATGTCTCTGGATCATGAGTTTCTGAAACTTGATCCAAAAGAGAAGAGGCTCACTGGAACTATGAACGTGTCTGACGCTTATCTGAAGGATCATAGACAAGATCACCAGCTGCTTCTCATGTTGAATGGACCCATATAGGAAGCGGTGGAGTTGGTGTTGGTTCAGGTTCAAAGGACTCATCTGGAGGAGGGTGAGTAGGCAGAGGTGGATCTTCATCCTCACTGTCATCATTTGAAGAAGAAACCAAATCAAAAGAAGGCATAAACACCGAAGATGGCTCAGAGGCCGAAGAAGGCACAACCATCGAATTAGGATTGTAGGCCAAGAGATTTTCATCAAATTTAACATCTCTTCTAATAATAATTTCATTACAATGTGATTGAAGAAGTCTGTAACCTTTGACATCCTCATAATAACCAACAAATATACACATCTCACTTTTAGGTTGCAATGCTTTTCTTTTCTCATCAGGAATGTGAGCCCATGCTATACTGCCACATATACGGAAGTGACATACATCTGGTTTAATTTTAGTCCAAGCTTCTTCTGGTGTTATATTTTCAAGAGCCTTTGTGGGAGTGTGATTTACTATGTAATTTTAACAGTTGATGGCTTCTGCCCAATACTTTAGACTTAATCTCTTAGATTGGATCATACAATTAGCCATTTATTTTAATGTGCGGTTCTTTCTCTCAGCAACACCATTTTTGTTGTGGTGTATATGGAACAGTGTGTTGCATTTGGATTCCATGTGTAATGGAGTAACTTGTAAAATTATTGTTCACATATTTGCCTCCATTATATGTTCTCAACATTTGAATTTGATGTCCAGATTGTTTTTCTACAAGGGCCTTGTAGGCCAAAAACTTGTCAAAAAATTCGCTCTTAAGTTTTAAGAAGTAAACCCAAGTACGTTTGGAAAATTCATCAATGAAGGTTAAGAAATACTTGCACCCAAAAAAATAAGGAGAAGAAAGTGGACCACACAAATCAGTGTGAACAAGCTGCAAAGGACCCGAGGTGTGCCAAGAGGCACGTTTGTCAAAATTGTCCTGATGATGTTTGTCGAGAACACAACCGGCACAAACACCATCTCTGCATGAAACAAGAGGAAGACCAATCACCATCTGTTGATTACATATTTGCTGCAATGAGCGATAGTTTATATGACCAAACCTCTCATGCCATAGTTTTCTCAAGTCATCGCTATGAGCAACAAAAACTGATGAAAAAGATGATGACCCAAAGTTGTCAAATTTGTACAACCTGGTAATATCATCAGCAATTCTAGTTGCAAGAACATGCTTAGGATCTTTTAGATCCTTGATTACAACTTGGTGAGGTGAAAACTCTACATTTTTACCTTCACCTGAATGAGTGATTTGATATACTGATAGAAGGTTATAATAAAGACTTGGAACACATAATACATCATTGAAATGGCCATTTTCTACTTGAACTGTTCCAGATCCTTCAATACTAAGAGATCTATCATCACCAACAAATATTTTCTTGGTGTTACATTCATTTAGAGTAGAAAATATGGCTCTATCCTTAGCCATATGATAAGATGCTCTAGAATCAATAAGCCATTCATCAGAAATAGAAGTAGAAGTAGACGTTGTATTGAAGGAGAAACCAGAAGAAGACAGTGCATGTCCATAAGAAGAAGAAGAAGAAGTAGAATCAATACTGATGTTGTGCTTCTTCATTGCTTCTTCTAAAGCTGTCATCTTCTTGAAACATTTGGACTCATCATGACCATCTTTATCACAAAAGTTGCAATGTATGTTAGTATTCTTACTTTTATATTTTTCTCCTTTGTTACCATTAGGAGTTGAAGCTGTCTAAGAAGGTTTGGGACCCTTATGTTGCTTATTTTTGTAGCGAGGATGTTGCTTCTTGGGATACTTGGGTTTATCTTTCTGCTGGGCAACTAAGGCTTTGTTGGAGGTACCTACAGTGTTGATCACTCCAAGTTGTACGAGCTTATCTTCCTCTCTAATCAAAGAAACACAAAAGGACTCACGAGTGGGTTTTTCATAAGATTTACCTAGAGCCTCTCTCATGGCATAAAAGGGAGATACAAACACAAAATATGCACTACCTAGCTTAGAAATAATAATATAGATGCAACACTCTTCCTCCATTTTTATCTTACATTCTTCACATAAAATTCCGAGTGTTTTAAATATAGATAGATAGTCTCCAAGGAAAGAAAAATCACTTGGGCTCAAGGTTAGTACTTGATTTTCTAACTTTTGTGCTCGAATAATATTGAGTTTACCAAACACAGATTCAATCTTTTCCCAAGCTTCTTTGGGGTCAACAATTTCTTGAAGGTGGTACCTTAAATCAGGAGAGATGGACATTCTGATTAGTCCACGTGATTCGTCACTCCTATTAGCCCATTTGGATTTCTTATCATCATCAGTGGGTTATTTTTTATTTCCCAAGGTAATCCGATACAAGCCTTTACTTCTTAATAAATCTTCCATATGAGATTTCCATTGGAAGTAGTTGGTGTTGGTAAGCAAAACATTACTTGTATAAGCCATATTAAATATGTAGATAATATGGATTTAAAAATGGAAACTGATGATCTGGATGGAAAGAGCTCAAAAAGTTATGTGGTTTTAAAAAAAACGGCACTGAAAACAGACTTCGGATGTGAGAGTTATGCCATTTTAAAAAAGGGCATAAACGATAACCAAATGACCACATGATAGTGTAAGTTGCTTTATGAAGTGACCCACTTTTATAAAGAGAAGTGGGGATCACTTTTACAATGAAGTTACTTTATAACAAAAAAGTTGCATGCAAAATAAATAACTCTAAAATAAAATATTAAAGCTACTTATAGTGATTCACTTTTATACTTGAAGTGAAATACACTTTACAATTTTAGCATGAACTTTTTCAAAAAAAAGTAACCAAAGAGAGACTTGAACTCAAGACCTCTTACATAATAAGACAAATTTAAACCAAATGATCTAGCAAAACATATTGTAATGTTCAGAAGGAGGATTGGAGGTGTTGTTGTTGTGGTGGTGGTGGAATATGACCTTGGAGAGCGTGCTAAAAAAAAAACTCTTTTCACACAAGAAAACAATTTCGCTTCTCGATGATAACAAGGGTTAGATCTTGGTTAGCTTACCCAGAAGATGCACCTTTTCCTATCTGTTTTTGATTTTCTGAGATCGCACAGGGTGCGGGGAAAAGAGCATACGCAGATCTAAAAGAGTAGCAACCCAGAAACAAATAATATCAAACCGAAATAAAACCAAAATAATACTTTGCAAAAATTTTAAAAATGTGTATTCAGGGTTTATACCTCCAGATCTGACTGAAATGGCCGTATATTGGGAAAATGGAAACCTTTTCGAGTGAAACGAAAAGTGTTCCTGACTTAAATGAGTTCTATGAACGCAATGGAATAGTCCTCTCAACCCATAAATGTATGAAAATGTCAGAAAATGGAGATGAGGCAACTCGGCTTCACGATCTCGATCTACAATAGGAGTGGGTCTTCAAACAGGCTCTGATACCATGTTCAAAAACATAGGGATTCCAACAAAAGACGAACACCTTCAATAACCACTCACATAACCAGATCAAAGATCAACACACCGATGTTTTCATGTGGTAAAACCCCTGCGGGTAAACATCCACGGCCCCAGCCAATGCAGCCACTTGGAGCAGTTTATTAATGCAAAAGAAAAAAATTACAGAGAGATTTTACAAGAGAGTTTCTCACAATCGATCATCGTCAAATTACCCTCCATGCTCTTTAAATAGAGATCATGGACCAATCAGGCGTTAATACACAAATCAATGGCCATTAAGATCGAGGAGAGTATGAATCGTTGAATCACTCTATGTCGAGAACATATCGTGACCGTCAGATTTCCTAACTACAAATGCATACTAATGCATACTAAAGAAACACACTAAGAAACACACTTTTACCTAATGACACATTAGACCAAGTAGATCTTTACTAACTCCTAAGTGTCTAAATATCCTAACAGGAAAGCTAAATTTTTACATTGGTTTATAGTAAACTATGCCAATATTACTAAGGGTTTCATGCGTCTTTTGAAGAAGGACACCCCTTTTATCTAGGATGAGCGAGCCCAAGAATCCTTCGATTCTTTGAACAAATCCTTGGTATTGACACCTATTCTGAAGTCTTCTGACTATAGTAGGGATTACTTGCTTTATGTCGCCGCATTCGAGGAGAAGATTGGTATGGTTTTGGTTCAAGAGGATGATGAGCTCCGCGAGCACGTCATCTACTATCTTAGTTGAAACTTAGTCGGTCATGAGCTCAATTATTCTCACGTTGAAAAGCTAGCTTTGGTTGTCGTTCACATAGTCCAACGATTACACCATTATATATTGCTTTGCAAGACTACTGTGGTTTCCAATGTCAATCCATTTCAATACATCCTTACTAGGCATATCATAGGGGGAAAATACAATAAATGGATTGTCATTTTACAAGACTTTGATCTCAATTTCGCTTCAGTGAAATCCAAGAAATCACTAGTCTTTGCAGAGTTAATATCTGATTTCTCATGATTAGATGAAGATGTTATCCATGCTTATTTGTTTGTAGATGAACACATTTTCCTTGTCTCGTCATCAGACCCCTAGTATGGAGACATTGTTCTCTGTCTTCAAACTTTGAAGTTCCCTCAGCATCTCTCACGAGATGACCGACGATGTATATAGTACCAATCCAAGAATAATATTATCGTTGGTGACACTTTGTATCGTCGAGGAATAGATAATATCATGCGTCATTGTTTAACTCATGAAGAAGTCGAGTCAGTTCTAAACGATTGCCATAATGGGGCTTGTGGTGGTCATCTATCCGGGCTTGCAACAACCCATAAAATTTTGCGAGCCGCTTATTTTTGGCCTTCTATATTTAAAGATTGCATTGAAGCAGTTAAGAAATGTCACCCCTTCCAGGTGTTCACTCAGAAAATGCGCTCGCATCCAACCCCTCTTCACCCAGTCATTATCATCAGTCCCTTCACCAAGTGGGGGGTGGACTTTGTGGCTTGCAACCCAACTTCAGTTGGGTGGAATCAACACATTATCGTGGTCGTAGACTACTTTACTAAGTGGGTCAAGGCCATGCCTACAGTTAAATCCGACGGGAAGACTATCACCTTCTTTGTATTTAATATAATTATCGCGAGGTTTGGTATCCCAAGTGATATTGTCATTGATCATGGCAATCACTTTCAGAATGAAATAATGCAAGAGATAACATCCAAGCTGGGGTTTAAGAATGGTAATTCTTCCCCTTCCTGCCCCTAGGAAAATGGATAGGTAGAGGTCGTCAACAAGTCTCTTAAGACCATTTTGCATAAAAAATTCAGCCAGAGTAAATCTGACTGGCATATTATGCTATATCCCGCACTCTGGGCATACCGGACCTCAATCAAGACTACCACTAGATTTTCTCCTTTCCATTTAGTACACAGTGTGGAGTCGATATTATCTATTGAATGTGAAATCCCTTCTCTTAAATTGGCAATCGCGCTCCTCCCTGACACTTTCGATCTCGAGTGATGCCTCATACACTTAGAGAGTCTTGATGAGTAGCGTCGATATGCCTCTACGGCTATCGAGGCGAACAAAATACGTGTCAAGGTCCAATATGATAAGTCTATCTTTCCTCGGTTGTACGTTGAGCGTGACTTGGTCCTTTTATATGATCAATTCAAAGAACCACTAGGGGCAGGCAAGTTCAAACCCATGTGGCATGGTCCCTATATTGTGCGACGTGTCTTAGAAAAAGGAGCCTATGAGTTAGAAGATTATGAAGGGAACATGTTGGCCGAGCCTAGGAATGAGCTCTACTTGAAAAAATATTACGCTTGAGCCCTAAGCTTGGGCATAACTCTTTGTATACTAATGTAATTTAGTGTATATATATTTTCCCTTTATTTTTTTTTCTTCAGCTTACTTATCGAGTTTTCCCTTGGTTGGAAAATGTCAACGAGCCTTAGGTCTGCGTAGGATTCACAGACGAATCCAATCGTCATATACAGAACTTGGCTTCCACCGCTTCGTTGGTTTACTCTCTCGAGGGTCTACTGGTGTCTTCAGGTGGCGTATGTCTAGGGCCATCCACGAATAATGTGGTCAAATATAGCGTCGTTATAGAACTTTTTTGCGATGTTATTTCACATGGTATTCGCTCTTTAGAGGTTCACTTGGATTCTGAGTTAGTAGTATGTCAGTTGAAAGGTAGTTACCGCGTGCGCGATCCTACTTTACTCCGACGATTCCTATGGGGTGACAGTTTGATTTTATTATGTATCATCACATACCTAGGAGTTCTAGTTGTGTATCTGATGCTTATGCTAATTTCATTTTGGATTGGCATTTGTCACATAACTAAAGAAAATAAAACAATCTCATCAATGTACACATTAAAATATAAGTAAAGCCAAAGAACCATGTTTTATATATATTTTAAAAAATATGATGTTTATAGTACAAAATTGGGTCCAACACCCTCAATACACATATATAACCAATAATACAAGATCCATGACATCTACGCCTGTGGTGTCAGATGTGTGTCATGATAACAAAAAACGGCGTTTGTGAGACGCCGAAAGAGTCACGCCCAAGCTCTAGGAACACTAACCGCTTGTCATTGCATGGCCTCCGATAGATCCTCTACCTGAACCATCGAAATCCTATGTGTCAAACGAGACAGGTTGCCCTGCACATTTTGAAGGATTCTCTTTGCTTCTCCTCTCGCCGCCTCATCTCCCCGGTGCCTCCGACAATGTCATGGAAGCCCTTTCGGCCATCGCAAACCTACATCCGTGTCACACAAGTGTCTAGTTAGTACTTAAGCATCATCCCAAAAATATTTTTATTTTACCATACAAAAATACAAAAAATGAAATATTTAAAAGTATTGACATACCTATGTCCCCATAGGCGGTCCCTGGTGGTAGTGGCATGTGAGGGTCCCCTTTAAAGTCGATCCCTACATAGGGGTAGTCATCTATAGGAATGACTTGTCACCTCCACCAACAAAATAAATCATCATTGTAGGGTGTGGGCACCCTACCTCCCCTATGTTGTCTCATTACCTCAGTCCACCATGCCATGGTTGGATCGCAAGGTCCTCTAGGAATGATCTCGACTCTATGTCCAAAACCTGTAACCCGCTCGAAGAAAAAGCTACACAAGATAGAGGCAAACCCGAAGTTCCTCTTGTCACCTTGTTTGCACTCTGTCAACTAGCTCTTCATATTAGCCAGTAGTGAGGTGCACCAATCGTACACCATGGGTCTGAAGCACTCTACAGAATAGAACATGAGCGACATCGATGCCTAATGCAACAAAGTCTATCCTATGATCCTGGTCAGAATGAGGAAAACAATCTTGAGGCTGAGATTGTTTATCGCTTGGATGGGGAGTTGACTCCCAACCTTCTAGGTCCCTTCTATACAATGAGTGTCTATGTACTCTTCTATATTCATACTGCTCCCAGATCACTGGGCTTTGAGGTTCACCACCTCACCTTGGCGTGACAACCCAGTCAAGAAATATATATCCTCAACCTCAATCCTCAATGGTTGCCCATCGAGGTTGAAGCTCTCACTATCTGGATCCTATTAATCCATGAGCAACTGTAGCAACCTCACCTGGGCCCTCATCCCTTTGAGTTCCCAAAATTTTTACAACCCGCATCTTTTCAATGCCATTTGGGCCCCCGGATCTCTTTCCACAGTAGCATCTACCTCCTCATGTTCCCTTTCCCTCCCTTCTAGCACCATCCTGCCAGAGAAACATCAATTTTTTGAGTTAGCAACCATCAAAAACCTTGTTTACAGACTTGTACGCGGGCTGCAGCATTCACATTCACGTATAGGGCTGAGTACACGCGGTCTGTATTTTACACAATTGTATACATGACCTGATGAGTGGTATCCCACATACACTGAAATAACCAATTTGTGCCTTAATTAACTCAAATTTTGAAACCTAAATGAAAAATGTAATCCACTAGCTTACCTCTGGCTTCTTTTCGGTGAACATCTTTTCTGGGGTCTTGAGCCCAAGTGCACTATGGGACAATCAATTCTGCACATATACAGTTGTCATTGTTGCTTCTTCCCATAAGCACATAGGAAGATCTTGATCATGGATCATAGTCTTCACAACTTCCATTATCGTTTTGTTCTTTCGTTCAGCTACACCATTTTGTTGGGGATTATAGGGAGTAGTGAGTTCCCTCTTGATCCCAACATATTTGCAGAAGTTCAAAAACTCTTTTGAGGTATATTATTCTCCATTATCTGACCTGAGTATATTAATACTTCTTTCAGAAAGATTCTCTATCAAGGCTTTGAATTCCTTGAACTTGTTGAACACTTCATCTTTAGATTTCAAAAAATATACCCAGGTCTTACGAGAATAATCATCAATAAATGATACATAATATACATACCCACTAATGGAGGATGATGGCATTGGGCCACATACATCTAAATGAATGATCTCTAGGACTCCTTCTGCTTTGTTGTCTCTCTTCAGAAAAGGGTTCTTGATGTTCTTCCCTTGTGCACATCCATTGCATATGCCTTCATGGTCAACCTTGAGTTCTGGTAAACCTGTGACCACTTTGCATATGTATGATAGCACCTTGTAGTTGATGTGAGATAATATTCTACGCCAAATTGCACATGAGTTTTCAATGGCGTGGGTCATGGCAGCCTCTGAGTGACCCTTTAGTTTATACAAGCCTTTTTCTTCACTTCCAATGATGATTGCTTCATTTAAGGTTTCTCCTTTATCCCACATAAGAACTTCTCCATCTATAAAGGAAACTCTGAAGCCTTTATTTTCTAAAGTTGAAATGGAGAGTAGGTTCTTAGTCAAAACTGGTACATATAGTACATCCTTCATCTTCAATGAATTCCCCGAATTCAGTTTGTAGTTTGATTCTCCCACTCCCTTGATGGGATATTGGTAATCATCTCCAAGTGTCACTTTCTAAAAAAACTTCTTTTCTAAAATACAAGAGAGAATGTCTCTTTGTCCCATCATGTGCTTGGATGCACCACTATCAATGAGCCAAGTGTCCTCTCCAGATGTTACAAATCCTGAGAGGGTTGAGATTAAGACATGGTCTTTGATCTGCTCCCTTATCATCTTTGCGGGTGGCTCTTCATCTTCAACTACATGGGCATGGTGCCTCTTATGTTTTCTCTTGTATTCTTCTCATTTGGCTGGATAGAATTTTGCAATGTGTCCCATCTTATCACAATGGTAGCATTGTACAGATGAGTAATCTCTTTCCTTTCGTTGTCCTTTCTTCTGAAATGTCCTTGGATGAGATTCTTTATTATTGAATTTGTTTGGTGGTTGAAGCTCTTTATGAGTCTCCTTTTGGAAGTAGGGTTTCTTCCTTCCTCTTTTGGTGTGAGTATCTAGGGCTTGATCATCATCTCTTGCTAGTAGCACTTCACAGTTAGCTACTCTTGTTTCTTCTTGGATGCATTCTTCCCATAGACTATCAAACTTCAGTTTCTCCATTCTGGCACATATCGTTTGGATGAATGCATCTCATGGTCTTGTGAGACCATTTAGGGACATCATTATGAGTTCTTATTCGTCTATGGTATCTCCAATCGCTTCTAACTGTTCTTTGAATTATGATATTATGGAGAAATATTCTTGAATTGTTTCTCCTTTCTGCATCCTTGTATTCGTCAGTTGAGTTCTTAGATTCATCTTCCAATTTATGTTCTTTCCTTCATACAGTCTGGTCAAGGAATCAAACATTTCTTCCGGAGTCTTCTTAGATGACACATAAGGAATCAAATGGTCTTTGATTGAATCTGCAATGATTCTTTTGGCCCTGATTGTGTCCTTTCGATGCTTGGCTTTTTCTATAGCATCGTCGGGTTCCGGAATTTCTCCTTTGACGAATTTTGCTCGGTTATTCTCTTCAAGAACGAGTCCAATCCTATACTTCCAGGCACATAATTTTTCCACACCTTCCATCTTTTCAACGAGCTTAGTGCTTGCAGACATCTTTTACCTGGAGCTAGGAAAATGACCGAAAAATGAAAATGCTCAAAATCAAATTCTGAACTTACCAGGAGGTGCTCTTGGTTGAGGCAAGTAGCCTGGTGTTTGGATCTGAGAAAATCCAAATTTTTCTCCTCCAAACTTGATTTGCGGATTTCTAGAATGGTGCTTCTGATTTTCTGGTACCTCTGGTACTCTGGTACTTCTAGTACACTGGTTTTCTTGTACTTCTGGTACTTTGTGAAACTAGGGTTTCACTTTCTGAGAGATCTATCCACTAAAAAGGTGCGTTGAGAGTGGCAAAGTAATCCTTGGGGGAGGGTGCACTTCTCTAGGTGGTTTTAGGGCTGAAAAGCTTCACCATCAAAAATCCCTAATTTGCATGTACGACAACATTGACGTTTTTCACTCTTATGAAAGATGTTTCCTTCAGCTTGGCTCTGATACCATGTTAATATTTTAATCCATTATTATAGTTCTTTGCATTTCAATAGATAACAATAGCATAACACAAGATCACTGAGAAATACACAATCACAAGAGACACAACATTTATCCTAGGAAACCCTCTAGGGGAAGAAATCCCAAAAAAAATTCCTTATTATAGATAGCCAATACAATGCCAAGAGATAACTCAAGCTAATACAGAAAGTCCTCTCCCAAATATGTGCCTCTCTCACTCTCTCTTCTCCAACTACAGTTCTGAAACTTGTCTCTCAATGAGCAAGTGAAGTGTGTGTCTAAGTGAGGCACTAGCCTCCTTATTTATACTAAATTGGCACGTGTGAAGTGTCTCTTCACTGACAGGGCCGACTTCTCAAACTGGGTGGTTATAACCACCGTTATTATATTCTGGGGCCTCTTAAATATATTTTGGGGCCGACTTCTTCTTTTGCCTATTACATTATGACCAATCCGCAAAAGGGGATTTGGTCCTTTTACAATAGCCAACATGATCAATCCACAATGGGGATTGATCCAATGAATAATATATCAAATAATAATAAGAATACACTTTGCAGATACATTATTTCAACATGAAGTATGTGGACTTCATAAAGGATGAGAAGATTAAAATCCTAATGTTTCTAAGTGGGTTACCCTATTTCTACAGTGACAAGACACGATATGATAACCCTAGAAATTTGGAAGAGGCCATAAGGAGAGAAAAACATTTTTATGAGCAGAGCAGAGGAAAGCCAATCTTCCAAAGAGTTTGGAATGATAAGATGAAGGGTAAGAAGGATCAAAGGAAAAAAGGCTTTAATCCACCAATTTTAAAGAACAAATCCCAAGCAAATCAACAAGGACAACCAACCCAAAATGAGCACAATACAACATATTCATTTGGGAAAAGGCCAAGGTGGCAACTTGTACAATGTTGGGGATGTGAGGGAAATCATTTATATAGGGACTACCCTCACAAAGGTGAAAGAATGAGGATTTTCCACAACATTCAGGAGGATGAAACAATTTAAGACATGGGAGGAATCATTTCAAGGATTTAGGTAGCCTTGGACAATAAGCAATCAAAGTATCAATCCCCCATGATTGAAGTGGAAGGTAAGATTGATAACCAGCCCATAGAAATTTTAATTGATTATGGAGCTAGCCATAGTTACATAAACTCTAACATTGTTGAAATATTTCACTTGCAAAGAAGTAATAATAATAAATATTGGTTAGTTCAGTTAGCCACAAGGGATAAGAGAAAGATCAATGAATTGGTTAAATATTGTCCAATAGACATGAATGGACTCAACACACAAGTAGATGTGAAAATCATACCATTGGGTTCATATGATTGTCTAATTGGAATGGATTGGTTGGAGAAATGTCATGCTATCCTAGACTATTAAAACAAGACAATAACTTGTCTTGATGAGGATTGACAACAAGGCAAGATTCAAGGCATTCCAAGAGTTGTTGTTGTTAGAGAAATTCCATCCATGTAGCTAAAAAAGTGTTTCAGGAAGGGATGCCAATTTTTTGCAGCCCATATAGTAGAGGCAGCTAGAGACAAAGTGGCAAGTATTTAAGACCATCCAGTCTTAAAATATTTTGAAGATATTTTTTGGGAAATCCCAGGATTTCCACCAAAGAGGGACATTGATTTCTCTATTGATTTGGTGCCAGGAGTTGCCCCCAGTTTACAAGACACCTTATAGAATGGGCACACCATAATTGAAAGAGTTTCAAATGCAACTTGAAGAGATATTAAAGAAGGAGCATATATGCCTAAGTGTGTCACTCTGGGGATCTCTAGTTCTTTTTGTAAATAAGAAGGATGGAACCTTAAGGTCTTGTATTGATTTTAGGACAGCTGAATAAGGTCACCATAAAGAGAATATTTTTTGCCAATGATTCATGATTTATTTGATCAACTGAAAGGTGCAAGAAGTTTTTCCAAGATTGACTTGAGATCAGGTTATCATCAAGTGGGGATAAAGGAAGAGGATATCAACAAGACAATGTTCAGAACAAGATATGGGCATTATGAATTCACAGTGGTGCCATTTGGGCTATCAAATGCCCCAATTTTTTTTATGTGCCTAATGAATGGAGTGTTCAGGGAGTACATAGACAAGTTCGTAATGTTTTTCTTGGATGATATTATAAGCTACTCTAAGAAAGAAGAAGAGAATGATCATCATTTGAGAATGGTGTTGCAAGTTTTGAGAGAACATAAGTTGTATGCCAAGTTAAGTAAGTGCATATTTTATCTAAGGAAGATTCACTACTTGGGGCATATTATTTTAGCATAGGGGATAGCAGTTGATCCTGAGAAAATAGAGGCCATTAGAGGATGGCCAACTCCAAGAAATGTAACAGAGGTAATATCTTTTATGGGTATTGTTGGTTATTACCGAAGATTCATAAATGGGTTTTCAAATATTGCAATCCCAATCACTTCTTTACAAAATAAGGGAGTGAAGTTTGAATGGACTCCCAAATGTGAATAAAGTTTCCAATAGTTGAAAGATGTTTTGACAAGTGCACCAATATTGAATATCGTTGATCCAAATGAGGACTTTGTAGTGTGCATGGATGCGTAAGGAAGGGAGCAGTGGACACCTCAGTCAAAAGGATCATGCAGTATGCTATGAGTCTCGTAAATTAAAGAAGCATGAGAGGAATTATTCTACACATGACTGGAGTTGACAACAATTTTCCATGCATTAAAAATGTGGAGACATTACATCATGGCTATAATATTTGAACTAAGGATAGACCACTGTAGTCTAAAGTATTTATTTGGACAACCAACATTAAATGCTAGACAAACTAGATGGTTGGAATTTCTAAGTGAGTATGAATTTGAAATCAAGCATATAAAAGGAAATGAAAATCAAGTGGTTGATGCACTCATCATAAGAGCTCATGAAATAAAAATTTCATCCATTAGCATGTTCTACACAGATTTAAAAGGCAAAATTTTAAAGGATGCAAATTCATACCAACAATACGTAAAAATAAAAGAAATATTACAACAAGATAATTTACAACATAAATTTAATTATTATGATTTGAAAGAAGATGGAATCCTCATGTACAGAGAAAAAATATATGTGCCAAATTCAAGAGATATGAAAAATATGGTTTAGAAGGAAATGCACAATGTGCCATATGCTAGGCACCCAGGATATCAAAAGACAATTGCATTTGTAAGAAGCCAATACTTTTGGCCAGGAATGAAGAAGGAAGTGGCTAATTACATAGCTAGATGCCTAGAATGCCAAAAGGTAAAAATAGAGCATATACATACAGTGGGGTTGCTACAGTGATTTCTCATTCCTGAGTGTAAATGGGAAGTGGTTACAATTGATTTCATTACAAAGCTACCCAAAACAATGAAACAACATGATTCCATCATGGTGGTGGTGGATAAATTAACAAAATTTGTGCATTTTATTCCTATGAAGACCACACAGAAGAAAACAAATATTGCATATATTTACATGAAGGAAGTTTTATGGATATATATGTCCCAACGATAGATATCCAAAGTTTACCTTTAATTTTTTGAAAGGTTTGTTCAAGGGATTCAGGACAAATTTAAATCTCAGTACAACTTATTACCCATAGTCAGATGGGAAAATAGAAAGGATTGACAAAATAATTTAAGACATTCTCATTATGTATGTGATGGACCAACCATCATAATGGGAAGACTATATCCACTTGTGGAATTTTCTTACAATAATGGGTATCAAGCCTCATTAAAAATGACCCCATTTGAAGCTTTGTATGGCAGGAAATGCAACACACCAGTGAGTTGGGATAACCCAACAGATAAATCTATCGTTGGGACATAATTTTTAAAGGAAATAGAAGAGGAGATGGTAAAGATTATGGAAGAATTTAAAGGCTTCCCAAGATCGAAAAACAATTATGCAAATAATAGCATAGTTTTTAGAGATTTTAAAGTGGGTGAACATGTTTTTCTCAAAGTAAAAGTGAAGAGAGGTTCGATAAGATTAGGTTGTTGCTCAAAGTTGGAAACAAGATATTGTGGACCTTTTTAAATACTAGAGAAGATAGGGCCAGTTTCATACATGTTATAATTACCTGCATCCATGAGAGTGCATAATGTTTTTCATGTGTCATTATTAAATAAATATGTGCCTAACCCTAACCACGTAATTGATTGGACTGTGATCCAGGTGGAAAACGAAGGGGATTTCC
>ML779206.1:137354-154143 GCA_009831015.1 Picea engelmannii | reverse complement strand
AGGTAATATCTTTTATGGGTATTGTTGGTTATTACCGAAGATTCATAAATGGGTTTTCAAATATTGCAATCCCAATCACTTCTTTACAAAATAAGGGAGTGAAGTTTGAATGGACTCCCAAATGTGAATAAAGTTTCCAATAGTTGAAAGATGTTTTGACAAGTGCACCAATATTGAATATCGTTGATCCAAATGAGGACTTTGTAGTGTGCATGGATGCGTAAGGAAGGGAGCAGTGGACACCTCAGTCAAAAGGATCATGCAGTATGCTATGAGTCTCGTAAATTAAAGAAGCATGAGAGGAATTATTCTACACATGACTGGAGTTGACAACAATTTTCCATGCATTAAAAATGTGGAGACATTACATCATGGCTATAATATTTGAACTAAGGATAGACCACTGTAGTCTAAAGTATTTATTTGGACAACCAACATTAAATGCTAGACAAACTAGATGGTTGGAATTTCTAAGTGAGTATGAATTTGAAATCAAGCATATAAAAGGAAATGAAAATCAAGTGGTTGATGCACTCATCATAAGAGCTCATGAAATAAAAATTTCATCCATTAGCATGTTCTACACAGATTTAAAAGGCAAAATTTTAAAGGATGCAAATTCATACCAACAATACGTAAAAATAAAAGAAATATTACAACAAGATAATTTACAACATAAATTTAATTATTATGATTTGAAAGAAGATGGAATCCTCATGTACAGAGAAAAAATATATGTGCCAAATTCAAGAGATATGAAAAATATGGTTTAGAAGGAAATGCACAATGTGCCATATGCTAGGCACCCAGGATATCAAAAGACAATTGCATTTGTAAGAAGCCAATACTTTTGGCCAGGAATGAAGAAGGAAGTGGCTAATTACATAGCTAGATGCCTAGAATGCCAAAAGGTAAAAATAGAGCATATACATACAGTGGGGTTGCTACAGTGATTTCTCATTCCTGAGTGTAAATGGGAAGTGGTTACAATTGATTTCATTACAAAGCTACCCAAAACAATGAAACAACATGATTCCATCATGGTGGTGGTGGATAAATTAACAAAATTTGTGCATTTTATTCCTATGAAGACCACACAGAAGAAAACAAATATTGCATATATTTACATGAAGGAAGTTTTATGGATATATATGTCCCAACGATAGATATCCAAAGTTTACCTTTAATTTTTTGAAAGGTTTGTTCAAGGGATTCAGGACAAATTTAAATCTCAGTACAACTTATTACCCATAGTCAGATGGGAAAATAGAAAGGATTGACAAAATAATTTAAGACATTCTCATTATGTATGTGATGGACCAACCATCATAATGGGAAGACTATATCCACTTGTGGAATTTTCTTACAATAATGGGTATCAAGCCTCATTAAAAATGACCCCATTTGAAGCTTTGTATGGCAGGAAATGCAACACACCAGTGAGTTGGGATAACCCAACAGATAAATCTATCGTTGGGACATAATTTTTAAAGGAAATAGAAGAGGAGATGGTAAAGATTATGGAAGAATTTAAAGGCTTCCCAAGATCGAAAAACAATTATGCAAATAATAGCATAGTTTTTAGAGATTTTAAAGTGGGTGAACATGTTTTTCTCAAAGTAAAAGTGAAGAGAGGTTCGATAAGATTAGGTTGTTGCTCAAAGTTGGAAACAAGATATTGTGGACCTTTTTAAATACTAGAGAAGATAGGGCCAGTTTCATACATGTTATAATTACCTGCATCCATGAGAGTGCATAATGTTTTTCATGTGTCATTATTAAATAAATATGTGCCTAACCCTAACCACGTAATTGATTGGACTGTGATCCAGGTGGAAAACGAAGGGGATTTCCAGGTGGAACTAGTACGCATCTTGGACCAAAAATTCAAAGTGCACAGGAAAAAATACATAGGGATAGTAAAGGTTCAATGGACCTTCTACGGTCCTGAAGATGCAACATGGGAGCATGAAGAAACTATGTGGGGGGAATACTCGCAAATTTTTGACAATTTTGAAGAAAACAAAATGAAAGACTCCATTTTTGGAAACTAGAGTTCTATAACCATGTCTTAGATTCCTAGCCAACTTGTGCTAGTGGCCCTGATAAAAGAATAGAACATTCCTTGGGTTAGAACTTATAAACAAATCGTGCATTCCTTGGGTCAACAGGTGGAGACTCGAGAGGAATACGATATTTTGGTTGGAACTGGTGTTGGAGTTATTAAACTACATAATTTTATTTATTAAAGTATTGTGATGTAAATTTGTATATGTATATCAGCATAGTGTGCACCGAGGATGGTGCATAATTGCAGGGGAGGGGGAATGTAACATCTCGACTATAATTCCCAGTTTAATTTATGCATAATGTAGATATGAATATGGTTATGGCCAAGAAATGTAATACGTGAATTGTATTTCTGATTTTAATAAATATAATGTGACACTAGTTTCTATGAATATGGATAGAGATGGGGGATGATTTATTCGCGAGGGAATGCCTAAACATGTCTAGGAGTGTCTAAGAGGGGTTCAAGGAGGAAATTAAATATGAGTATTAATTCAACCCAAATTTCTGAATGTTATTATCATTGGGGATACCTTCTATTTTCTGGTTGAGTGTATGAGAGTCCAATTATTAAATACCTATCAGAGGGTGGTTGTAGAAGTCACTTCCATATTTATTGGAAGCATGGGGTTGCAGTAAAATAAACCTTGGGAAAAGTGTGCAGTCAACCATCTTGGGAAAATAGAGGAAATTTGTATGGGGGAGAATGGGCAACTTTTTCACATTGAGCTTTGCATGAAAAACAAGGGGAGAGCGAGGAAAAATGGAATTAGAGCTATACCAAGAAGGTTGGGCAAGTTCTAGAGCATGTTGGAGCATTTTTGGAGCACTTGGGAGCTGAATATTGAAGATCCAGGTTGTCAGGAAGGAAGAGTGAAATCTTGGGTGAGTTGCACCATAACAACAAGTGTTGTTGTTGTTTTTCCTGCCATTGATTTTCCCTTGAGTTCCCAGTAGAGATATTCTTGGTTTCCTATGCCAGAGAGAACCTGATAAATGAATGGGATGCCTAAGGGACTGATAGTAGTAAAGGGGTACATTCCTTGTGTTGGGAAGGTCAAGAGGAAGAGAGCTAGAGAAAATTCAGGATATCTATAGGAGAATGTCAGTGGGTTGTGTGATTTTTAGCTGTGAATAGATTGTTAGAGGCACTCTTCTCTTGTGGATTCCTAGACCCATCTCGGGGGTGACTTGTTGTTGAGATTTGGAAAAACATGTCT
Source organism: Picea engelmannii (assembly GCA_009831015.1). Lineage (NCBI taxonomy): Eukaryota > Viridiplantae > Streptophyta > Pinopsida > Pinales > Pinaceae > Picea > Picea engelmannii. Next base: position 150,853 of record ML779206.1, on the reverse strand, counting down.
ATGGTTGGTTGCAACTTCCTTCCCAAGTAGTTGGTTGCACAAACATTTTAAAAGATACATGTTATTTTATGAGTTTCTCTTATGATTTTTATAACCGTGTTTTTACCCTGTCCATGGGAATGATTTTTATGGGCTATTGTAGATGATTTTATTGTTGTGTTATATTATTTTAGAATTTTGTAGATGAATTTAGTTATGGGTATCATATTTTAGTTAAAAATGTGTTCAATTCGTAGCTGGTAAGCTACAAGAATTAATTAGTAGAAGAAATTTTGATTTTATGTGTATTTTTCCACAAGTAATGTTCCCTGGTTAAGCTGGGGGACGTTACATCGATGGTCATAAATATTTAACAGAGGATATATCAAGAGGGATGCAATGTAAAACATATAATAAAACCTTGTGCTTATTGATGGTAAGATGATGACAAATGGGCTCAACATTAAATGATGAGTTTTTTGGAAAAACATTGGCATTTTGTGCCTCAAATATGTTTTAGCCATTTTTATCATGTTTAACATTATATTGCAATCACTTTGGTAAATATAATATGAAATAATATAGATGAAGTCATTTAATTTTGTAGTGGTTGGGTCTAAAGGATGTTCTCTTTTGGCTAGTGGAAAGGAAAATCAAATCCTATCCATCTCTGACAACCAGAATCATGCATCTAGAAATGTAAAAAAAAATGCTACTTTGTGGAAGAAATATCAATTTTCAGAATGATTATATAAATTTGCATGTACACTACAACTGGAAAGCTATAAAAGGTCTTTATTTGTGAATGAAATATCAATTTTATATGATTATATAAATTTTTCATGTATGTCACATGGTTGTTATGGAGAAGAACAATAATGGGTCAATGTTTTCTATTTGAAAAAACAACTTAATTATATTTTAACAAAATTTCATATATTGAATTGTGGGATTCAAATTTAAGTAAATTATTGGACTATGAATCCTTAATAAAGGACAAGTCATGGTTGTACATAACTAGTGGGATATGGATTTGGTTGCATTGATACCGAAATTACAAATTATGGAGTCATGATATACATGAAGGTGAAGGTGCAAACGTTGAGGACATATATGATTTTTCAATTCGGTGCAAGACCTGAGTCCCCAAGATGTCAACATTGGCCTCCCTACCATGGAAATTGAAAATATTTTGTTGTATTTAAGATCTCATAAGCCAAGGATCCAAGGAAAACCCATAACTATTCCTTTTATCATATGTCAACTACTCATATTATTGTTATTATTAAATCCACAACCACAATATGTTTGAATATTATTTCAATGTCTTCTTACACCAAAACTTAATTTTGATATCTAGATTATTTGATAGGCTTTTGAGATTCTAGATTATCTAGATTATCTGAACTCTTATCCTTACGATAGGAATTGAATTCGTTGGTGTTGAAATGGCACGAGGCCTTTGAGAAATTGGTAAATTCTTCCTGTTATCCCCACTTTTTAGGGATAACTAGGAGATCATGTCTCGAGGCCCACAGTTCCTAGACATGGAGTACCGAGAGCAGGATTGACCTGAGCATGGCCCTGGAGGGCCCATCTTTTCGTCTTCCATCGTCCTTATCTTGTCAGCAACGGTAGAATCCATCACCATCGGCTTGGTCCTGTATCAGAAAGAGTTCCTGCTCCATGAGGTAATTGGTCCAGGTATCATGGTATGTGTCACCTTTGATCATTAAAACCTTTAAATATATGCATCTTATTTCTTTTACTTATAACAACTGCTTGGATCTTACATTTTTCCACTTGACCATGTTTGGGGGGATTGACAGGGTGTCCTAGCAAGCCTTTGTCCGTAGGTTTTGGTTTGTCACTTGGCGGGACTTCTGAAAGGCCATCGTCCACTCCCATCATAGCACCACTATTTCATCTTATTTCCCGCTCATTTGTCCCACTCCCCTTGTCCGGGCATCGGGTTGACCTATTTTCAGAATTGCACCTTATCTCGTGGGAAGAAGGATTTAAAGGCCCAGAAGGTAAAAGTAAGTTGGTAAAAGATAAAAGCCTAAGAATAAAACCTCAAGATGCTTCTCCCAGGGATCCCCAAGAAAGCAATAAAAGGATTCTCAGCAAGAAACAAGAGGGACCCGGAAAAATAATAAAACAAGACCTAGTCAGAGAATAGGGGGTCTCATCACAAGCTGGCCTATTAGGTCCATGGGTACCTAGCAGTATGACATTGCCACCAATTGGTTACCGTGCCAGAACAGTGACTCTTGGTTGCATGGCCAAGGGAAAGGGGGTCTCATCACGAGCCATCCTTTCATTTCTGTGAAATTACTTGTGGGTAACGCTGCCACCACTAGTCACCACACCAGGGTAGTGTCCCCTAATTATCTCTTGAACAAAAGGAAAAATAAAAGCAATAAAAATAAAAGAATAAAGGCAAGAATGGGCTTGGAAAGAGTGCATCTATGACAGGTACAACTCGCCTTCTACAAAGGCACCCACAGGTAACACTTTGCATCCTTGGCCCTCACTGCACCCATATGCTTTGACTTCCCTTAACCACATCACCCACTCACATGGTTTTGATGAGGTTTTCTTCTGGGAACTCACCTTTTTCGATGGACACTATCCCAATAGAACGTTTTGTCTTTTACTCCAGATTTGTATAGCAGGCTTGTCTAATGTCTTTAAGCTATTGATAGATGTATTAGGGATTTTATGCATATGTTTAATAATATTAATTTTGAGATGTGATTTACATTTCTATGATCCCTATGACTGATGAGGCCATGGAGGGCGTAACTTTTGATGTGCAGAACCATGTCCGACGGACATGTACCATTTGGACCGGTACACATGGGGAGATGATCGGTTCGGACCTCCATGGGGCTGAAGAGCCCACCAGATGGATGTTGAGACCCCATCAGGGGGCATAGACAGGACAAAGGATGATTAGAGACTTTGCACCAGAGAAGAAGAGAATGTTCCACCAGAGGCACCTCGACACTGCTTGGCCTAGGGGGATTGACCCACTTTCAGAGGGACGTCGGCTCTAGATGGCCCAGGACATCACCAGGAGGCTTATGACATCATCATGAGAATGTTGGCAGATGGACAGGGTAGTTGGCACGTGTGGCATCTTGGAGGATCCCAATGAGGGCTAACGTCTTGCTTCAGGAGGCTACATTTGCCCTGATAGGGGCTATCTCCCTAGGAAGGGGTGACGTTCTACCTTTTTTCTTGATTAGGGTTTTAGTCTAGCATTTGATGTAAAAAACATTATAATTTTGATATTATGGCCTTTTCGTCCTTTTTATGACCTAAAAAGTAAATTAGGTCATTGATATAGTATATATTGAGGATTTTGATCCTCATTTTATCATCATCACTCATTCACTCCATAAGGAGGTCTGAAATTTGCGCCCTATCTTGGGTATTTGGTTGATTTAAGGAAGGTGCACTTGTTGAAGGAAGACTTTTTGGCATTTTATGGTGTTTCTCTTGAAGGAAGGTGTTACAACTAGGGTTTGCAGGGTTATTTCTTGATGAATTGTAAGTATTTTTCTGCAAAACTTCTTGAATGAATGGTTGTAGTTCAATTTCTTTCATGTTGTTTATGATTATTGCTGAAAAAAAACCCTAGGGGAAAAGAACACAAGTAGGTCATTGTCTCATGTCACCTAATAGAGAAACTTTTAGCCATTGAAGAAGAAAAAGAGAGCCTAGCCGTAGCTACACTCCTTTTTCTTCCTCACCTTTGCTAGTCGTACCACTTAGAATTCAAGAGGAAGAAGACGTCCTAGGCCGAAGTTATCTACACTTAGGGACATTTTTCTTCTAGGTTTTTATGATAGAGCCTTGCTATAGCAACACTCTCCCTCACTAGACTCTCTTGTCTTGATTTTATCCTTTATGCTAGCCGTTTTACCAAATTGACCTAAGGAAGGAGGAGAGAGCACGAGGTCTTGCTATAGAAACACCAGAGTGAGCCTCTCTCCCTTAGGGTTTTGATTCTGAGGCCCTACCATAGCATCACTTCAAAAATCTTCCCTCTAGTCCTTAGCCTTCCTCCTTCAACCCCTACGTCCTTCATTTTGACTCCATTTTACCCTTAAGGCATTGATCTAAAGTCCTCCAGATTTGAAGTGAATTTGATCACAACACTCTCAAAACCCTTTGAATTATAAACCCTAACTACACTAATCCTAACCCTAACTAACCTATTAACCCTAAGTTGATAACATCATCATTGGTTATTTCATCTTCAATGCAACAACGTTTTGTTTTAAGAGCAAGTGAATGGTGTTTTAGGCATTAAATGAAATAAAGTGTTGATTGGTTATATTAAATGCTACATCATTCCAATATTTATTGGTGAAGTGACATTATTTTCATTGCTATATTGATAAACATTGACTTCGTCAATATTTATTTCCATATTGCTTATACATACATATTTATCAGATAATCTTGTGAAGTATTAACACATTGAAATAGCTTGCACATATCAGTTTGTTGTTGCTTTGCTCCAGGCAGGTACACTTCTTTGGGGGTTTTACTTCATTATTGGCCTTTGGCCGGACTATATGTTTGGGTGGTGACTTGTGAAGGGGGGAAATCTTATCTTTGTCTCATTAGCTTTTGCCTCTTCAAAACCCCAGGTCACCGGGGACGTCTCCCCTGGGCCTAACCTCCCTAAAGAGAAAGAACCATCCCATTGTGGTGACATTGGCTGGGATTGGTTCCTGTTACGCCAGTTTGGCCTTCTATCTTATAGCCTTTTATCGTAGCTACAAACTGTGCGATAACACTTCCTCTTCCTATTATTTATTTTCCTCTTCTTCCTCTTCTTCTTCCTTCTTTTCCTCTTCTTCTACCTCCTTTTCTTATTCCTCTTCCTCTTCTTCTTATTCCTCTTCTTCCTCTTCCTCTTCTTATTCTTCCTCTTCCTCTTCCTCTTCACCTTCCTCGTCTTTGTATTCCTCTTCTCATTCTTCTTCTTCTTCGTCATATTTTTCTTTATCTTCCTCCTCCTCCTCTTATTCCTCTTCTTCGTTTCCTCTTCCTCTTCCTCTTCTTATTCTTCTTCTTCTTTGTCTTCCTCTTTATCTTCTTCTTTGTCTTCATCTTCCTCTTCCTCTTCCTCTTCATCATCTTATTTTTTTCCTCGTCCTGCTATTCCTCTTCTTCTTCTTCCTCTTCCTCTTCTTCCTCTTCCTCTTCTTCCTCTTCATATTCTTCATCTTCCTCTTTATTCTTCCACTTCCACTTCCACTTCCACTTCCACTTCCTCTTTCTCTTCCTCTTCATATTCCGCTTCCTCTTCTTCTTATTCCTTATTTTCTTCTTCTTCTTCCTCTTCTTCTTCTTCTCCTCCTCCTCCTCCTCCTCTTCCTATGCATATTCCTCTTCATATTCCTATTTATCCTCCACCTCTTATGCTTCTTCTTCTTTTCCTCTTCTTATTATTTTCCTCTTCTTCTTATTTTCTTCTTCTTCTTCTTCTTCTTCTTTTTGTTCTTATTCTCCTTCTCCTTATTCTTCTTCTTCATATTCCTCCTCCTTCTCCTCTTCCACTTCTTCTTCTTCTTCTTCTTCTTCTTCCTCTTCTTTGTCTTCTTCATCCTCTTCCTTGTCAATTTTCACATGCAAATATATGTGACTAATTTCAAATCTAAAAATTGATTCCTAGTGATCTAACTATCACTAAACAACTTTGCATTGGAATTATTGACTGAAAACATATGCACCGGAAACACAAAGATCATATATGAATCATCAATATACAAGAGACAAAATATTTTTGTTATGTAAATTTATCCAATTCTCCAAATATGAGGACCAAAACTAGTCCTCTCAAAGTTTACAAATACTAGGATAGAACTAGTCCTCTCAAAATAACCAAATCTGAGAACAACCTTGTCCTCCAATATACACAAAAGAAAAAACAAACCTCAACAGTATTCTGGAAATCTCCTCTACCCAAAAATCTATTGTATACCACCTATACAGCCTGTTGAGGTCACCTAACGTCAGCCTGTATACACTTACCCCTACCCAAAAGAGCTTGTACAAATGTTTGTGATTGTTCCTACAACAACTCGCGTATGTACACAATTGTTCCCACTAAAACCCACGTACATGTGAAAAAATATACAAACACTTCATACAGATATATCCACTTCATACAATATATTCCTTCCGCACTTGCCTCTCTCTCCCACATGTGAGGTGTTCTTTTCCTTTCCAAGAATAAAAGATAGATATTCCTCAACCCTAAGCAAGATTTTCCACCCTAGCAGAATTTCCCTTTGATGAAATCACCAAGTTTCCTAGAACAAGTGCAAACTCACTTATGCTAACTCCATTATTTTGTGATGATACAATGAGATGTCACAATTACCTCTCTCCTTTATATACAATCCTTTGGGCTCACCATAGAATCTCCTCCATAAGTTAACATCAAATTAGGCTTTCCTTGTGGGTGTGAAGTGTTCAAATCTTAGAAGTTAAGGTTATCTTCTTTAACATTCATTAACAATTGCATTTAATATGATCACTGAAATATAAACAATCACATAACACAAGATATATCATGGGGAACCCTTGTGGGGGAGAAAATCCACCAACCAATTCTTCAATATATATTCCTTCAACTAGTACAATGTCATGTTATATCTCTCCACAAATAGACCAAAACCAAGATACCAAAGACCAAGAAACAAAGACCTCATGCGCTAGACCTTCCTTGCTATGCTCCAAATACACAAGAGAAGGCGAGTTGTATGTGTGTAAAAATGAGAGGAAATCGACCTCTATTTATACACATAATTGACTCTCGAAAAGACGCAACCCTAAGAGGGGTTGTTTTGAATTTTACAATAAGGATAACAATAAAATAATAATTTATTTTGAGTCGATTTATACAATAAGATTACAATAACCTTCTTGAGGTTTGACCAATACAAATAAAAAAGAATATATTTCATAGTTACATCAAAATATCAACATGAATCCCCAACACAAGCCCACAAATCCCATCACCAAACCCATGAATCCCCAACTCAAAGACAAGGGGGTTTTCACCATACCGAAAGGCTAATATGGCGCCAACGAATATTCCCACATGCTTGAAACCTTGGCCTCTTGTGGGAATACCTCTCAAAGCTACAAAAAAATCAACACTCCCTCTTAACGAGGGAGGTATCCCATCCACCATCAATTGTATGTACCTCGAGTACTAGAAGCAATGCACTCCCAAATCCAAGGTGGTTTACTTCTTCATATGTACTCCAATAGTCAAAATTGGCTACTCCCTCTGTCATTGCTTCGACTGGGTCTATGAAATCTATCATGTCTTTCTGGTTGGTTGCATTCTTGGTCACTGGATCACATCCAACTTTCTAGTCTATATGTCTGGTTTCATCCTTAGTCATTGAAGCAGAATCTGTTTGACTAGCCACATCCTTGGTCATTGTATCACATCCTACTAAAACACATGGATACTCCATACATGTGTCACATGCCCTAGAATCCTCCTTCCTCTGAAGCTCTTGCCTAGCCTCCTCCACCCTTGAAACCTATATTTTAATCTTGGAAGATGTCTCTCTCTCAGTTGAACCTGAGGGGGAACTCCCTTTGGACAACCATCTCTCCCTCTGAGCCAACTGACTCTCCCTGAGATTGCATGCTCCTCCTAAAACTTGACTCCCTCTGGATCTACACATCCCTTGGGGTCATCTGATCCCTGTCCAATTTCCTATGCACAGTTTTGGGAGGTTTCTCCTCCCTCCTATATCATGAGGGTTGACTCCCTCTGAACTATAGCTCCCTCTAATCTTGTGCCATTGGTGGGGTCACCTGCTCCTCCTCATCTGTCTCTCTTATCCTGCTAGTCAAAACACTCGTAGGATGGGACCTCAGCCTATATAGACTTCCCTCCCTAACTCCAAGAACCACAACTAGTCTAAATATAGATCATCTAGGCACAAGTAGTACCTATCCATCTCGAAAAAATACATGATATACCTTCCTATCAATATTCAAGACTAAGAGGAAACTCCTCTTAAGTTCTTGCACCCAAAACACATTTGACACCCTCAGTATCTCTCCTGACTCCAATCGAAATGATACAGTACCAAATCCCCATACTAAATGCTTGGATCCTATGCCAAGCTCCACACATAAGTCTGAGCTAGTCTACGTGAGAGTATCAAACATATCTCTAGCACATGGTATATGGAAAGATGCTCCACTATCTATCAACCATCTCTCCCTACTAGAGATAGTACCTGAAAGGCATGAGACCAACAAGATCTCCCTCTGGAACCTATATGCAACCTCATCAACCTCTGCTACCTTCTTCTTCTTCCCTTTCGGTGTGGAAACTATTAAGAAGAATGACCAAATTCATGAAACTCATAACAATCGATCTTACTAAGATACTTATTCCATATCGGCTTTGGAGATGTTTCTCGAGAGAGAGAGAGAATCCCTTCTCCTCTATGGACCTCTTCTATCTAGAGAACCCCTTCTACCATTTCTAGTGCAGGTTGCAAGGGCCTAGTTCTCATCATTGTTTCTCTTCACCACACCATCCATATCATCCCTACATGTTAACCGAGTCTCTTCTTGAATACAATCAGTCAATAATATTTCAAAGTATGGTAACCTATCTCACACATAGATCCCCTACACAAATGGTTCCCAAGACGTGGGAATACCTCTCCGTGTTACATTCACCAATTCAACATCCTACACTGTCTCACCAATATCTATGAGCTAATCTCGGATCTGAGTAATCTTCATAAGATAACTAACAATTGTGTCTTCATTGGTCATCCTGACAATCTAAATTTGATACATCAAGTGCAACATCCTGCCAATATTCTTGTTTTGGTAAAGACCCACCAAAGCATCATACATATCCTTTCCAGTTGATTTCTCGACAATGTGAGGAATCAAGTGGTCCTTCACAGACTCTAGCAATACCTGCATGGCCTTCACTTCCCTCTTCTTGTGAAATGTCAAATATGTTGGATTAGCCAGGCTAGAAACCACATCCTCAACATACTCCTTGAGGTCATTTTCTTCCAACAGAAGGAGCACTCTTGCCTTTTGTTGACCAAAATTTGGTCACCTATACATTCCCTCTCTTGGATTAATAAACAAATATGATATCAAAACAAGACAATTTTTGAACTATTATAAGTTCATTGTGTAGTCCTCAATATCATCTTCGCCACACATTTTTCAGATCGAAAATCTGAGTTCGTATGTTTAATATATACAGGTTCAAGTTCAAACACTGAATGAGAACTTCTTCACTTGAAATGGCCAAAGCCAATTTTCTTGGAATATCTTGGAACCATTTCATTGGATTATTTTTTGGAATACACCTCTCAACACTTAGAATTTTTGGGTTCATCAGGTTCGCAGGTTGTCGGACTTGAGGACTTACCCACTTCCCTCACCCACACCCCCTCTCACCCCCTCACCACTTTATGCTTAGAAAAATTTTCTAAGTCCTCTTGGACTCACCTCACCCCCTTATACTCCTTACCCCTCACCCTCGACTCTACTCCTACCCATTTCCTTCTCCCTCCTTATCTCTCCACCTTACCTTACTTCCCATTCACTCCTTCCATGCCTCATTTTATTTCTTAATATTTTATTACCCCCCCACCATACCTCTTCGGTTGGACTCACTCACCCATCACCCTCACCTTCCTCACCCTCGCGATTATGAAATTCCACTACCTACATTTTCCCTTCCCCACTTTCGCCACCTACAAACTACCCCCCCTAACTACCCTTTCCCCTCTTCCCTACACTTTCATTCACTTCCCCTATCAAATTTATGCCTTAAAATTTTAATTTATTAACCATTAAGAACTTTCAAAGATCACCCATTCATGTAATGACAAGTGGCAGCCTGTGATTTGATGGCATGGAACTTCTTTTTTAACCAATGAAATACACCCATATGGCAGCCTATGGAGGAATGCCACATGGCATCCAATAAGAACATTACACATGGAAACATACAAGGAGTGACATATGGCATGATCTGATTGGATGAAATGGTATCCAATCAATTTGTGACATTTGGTAGTAGATGGGTGACTCATCAATGTTGATTAGGTAGATTGGTGGTTGACTTGGCATGCAAAATTATTATTTTATTCATCAATTTCTAAGGGTCAAATCCTCTAAGCTCTATAATTTCCTCTTTTATTGTTCCTTATCAATTCTATATTCCATTACTTAATATATACACTATATATTTATAAAATCCCATGCATGTAGGATAAATTCTATGAAGTAGATTCAAAATTTTCAAATGAAGGACGAAATTCCATCCAAGGGCTCAAATTTGCTTAACACATCAATAAACAATGGTTGAGTCACGATCTTCCAAAATCCATAACTTGAGCTTTAGGTGTAGAAATTGCGCAAACGTTATGATGATGGTATAGGTTTAAAGGGTTGAAATTTTCTACATTTTTCCATAAATTAAAATATCATTCTGCTTCATTTTTTAATGGGCCTTCGTGACAACTCAACTTCACGAGCTCATATCTTGAGATTCGGGCGACGAATTTGGGAAAAATTTATATCATTGGAAATATAAGATGATGAAGATCACATATGAAGTGATTTACATGGCTAAAAGGTTGAATATCACTTCCAGAAAATTAAAACACAGCCCCCTTTTTAAAAGGGAAATTAATTGAATTTTGAAAAATAAAAGTTGATTTAAAAAAAATTATTAAAAAAGGAAAGGGACCCATTTTGGATATGCATATATTGATGATGTAATTTCATTAATGAGGACTTAATTAGGATTTGATTAAATATAATACTTTAATAAAATAATTATACGGGAAATTAAAGAGAGGAAAATCCTTAACTACTCAACTAGTTAGAAGATCTCATTTTAAAAAAAGAAGGACTTCATCAAAGGGGGAATAATCAGAATTATCATAGGGGAAGGGAAGAAGATGAGAGGAATAATAAGGTACAGCCATGAGTACACATCCAAGTTTTTTTATCAAGGAAAATAAATCTCCATCTTCACCACTTTTTCTATTATTCTACCCCATTTCTCATAGCTTTATGCTTGAGTCTCTGAATTGGGCACAAGGCTAAGTTATTGAGTTTTCTTGTTGTATTATTCCAAAATATTTTTCTTGTATGATCATGGATTATTTACATAATTGTCAAATATTTTGTAATGAAGAACATTTTTCATGAATAAACTCCGCAAAGAATCGATTCGGGGTTGATTTCGATTGTATCTTGTAACTTTGAGTCTTAAGTATGAGGTATTTGAGATTGACCTATCAAATTATCTTTTTGGTCTTGATAGTAATAGTCTTTTAAAATTCTTTGATATGATCAAGTTATTCTCTCATGTTTCTCATGAAGAAGACATGGATGCATTTATGTATGATTCAGAAGATTGTGTATGTGATGTTGATCACAATGAAATTATGATGTTGAATCCCTCCTTCAATATTATCAATTGTTTAAAGAATTATTATTGCATACAAATATCATATTAGGTTATTGAAGAACCATTTTATTGAAAATTTTCAAGCAATAAATATCTAGGGTTTGTTGCCTTAGCATTCTCCTAATCCAAGATATCATAGATATATCTTTTATCCAAAGAGGAGTACCACCTCTCTAAAAACGTAGGAGGATTCATATCCTCGTGAGGTTTCTATTTCGGTCCTGATGGATTCAAGCGTCAAAACCTTCCAAACCTAAAATTTGGTTTTCCCTTCCAACCTATCCTCAAGCTTCAATGTATTCACCATCTTAACCTTCCCAGAACAAGAACAAGTACAACACTCTTCTAGTGTTGTAGCCAAAAAAGTGTCTCGATATGATCCCCTTCTCTTCAAATCCCAAGTTCTAATACCATGTCAATTTTCACATGCAACTCTATGTGACTAATTTCATATCTGAAAATTGCTTCCTATTGGTCTAACTATCAATGAACAACTTTACACTAAAATTATATACTAAAAACATATGCAGCGGAAACACAAAGATCAAAGATGAATCATCAATACACAAGAGACAGAATATTTTTGTTTTGTAACTTTATCCAATTCTCCAAATATGAGGACCAAAACCAGTCCTCTCAAAGTTGCCAAATCTGAGGATAGAACTAATCCTCTCAAAATCACCAAATATGAGGACAACCTTATTCTCCAATATACAAACTAGAAAAACCAAACCTCAACAATATTTTGGAAATATCCTTTGCCCACAAATCTATTGTAGACCACATTTACAACTTGTTGATGTTAGCCTGTACAGGCCTACCCCTACCCGGAAGAGCTTGTACAGATGTATGTGACTATTCCTACAACAACTCGTGTATGTACGTGATTGTTCCCACTTAAAACCACATACGTGTGAAAAAATATACGGACACTTCGTACGAATCACTCCACTTCATACAATATCTTCCTTATGCAGCTACCTCTCTCTCCCACACATGTGGTGTGTTTTTTCTTGCCAAGAACAAAAGATAGAGAGTCCTCAACCCTAGGTCAAATTTTCCACCCTAGCATAACTTCCCTTTGCTGAAATCACCAAGCTTCCTAGCACAAGTGCAGACTCACTTATGCTAAATCCATTCTTCTATGATGATACAATGAGATGTCAAAATGACCTCTCTCATCTATATACAATCCTTGGGGGTCACCATAGAAGCCCCTCCACAAGTCAACATCAAATTAGGCTTTCCTTGTGGGTGTGAATCCCTAACACAAGCCCACACAACCCATCACCAAACCCATGAATACCCCACTCAAATACAAGGGGGTTTTCACCAAACCGAAAGGCTAATCTGGTACCAAAAAATATTCACACTTTCCTGACACCTTGGCCTATTGTGGGAATATCTCCCAAAGCTACAAAAAAACAAACATTCCTCCCTCTTCTTCTTCTTCTTCCTCCTCCTCCTCTTTTTTCTCTTCTTATTTTTCTCTTCCTCTTCTTCTTCTTCTTCTTCGTATTCATCTTCTTGTTCCTCCTCCTCCTCCTCCTCCTCCTCTTCTTTATCTTCTTTCTCTTCCTCTTCTTATTATTCCTCTTCCTCTTCCTCTTCCTCTTCTTCTTCATATTTTTCTTCCTCTTCCTCTTCTTCTTCTTCGTAATATTCATCATATTCTTCTTCTTCTTCTTCTTCTTCTTCTTCTTCTTCTTCTCCTCCTTTTATTCTTCCTCTTCTTCTTCCTCCTTTTCTTCTTCTTCTTCTTCTTCCTCTTCCTCTTTCTCTTCTTCTTCTTCTTCTTCTATTCTTCCTCTTCTTCTTCCTCCTTTTCCTCGTCTTCTTCTTCTTCCTCTTCCTCTTTCTCTTCTTTGTCATCTTCCCCTCCTCCTCCTCCTCCTCCTCCTCCGCTTCATCTTCTTCCTCTTCTTCTCCTCTTTTTCCTCTTCTTCTTCTTCTTCCTCTTTGTCTTTCTCTTCTTCGTCATCTTCCTCTTCTTCTT
>ML779206.1:105480-135319 GCA_009831015.1 Picea engelmannii | reverse complement strand
GGAGAATTCTTATAAAGACAAGGTGCACACATTTTTGTGTGTAGCATGCACCTAGGTAAGTGTGCACATTACACTTTGTTGCACGCACATGGGTTAGTGTGAGTTAATGAGCTGGAAGTGTGCAGTACTGAGTTATATATACATACATACATACATGTATGTATGTATGTATGTATGACTGCTTATGTTTTGAGGACGAAGAGCCTGTGTGATTATGAGGCTGGAGCAGATAGGCCAGTGAACCTATCCATGTAAATTTAATCATGATTGTTAATATAATATTGCATCGTTGCGCGCTTACTGACTCAGACGAAAAGAGATGGGGTGTTGGCTCCACCAAAAAAGGGAAAAGGGGGGGTAAGTTGTAATTCTTGGGGAATATTTTATAATATTTTTCAGGAAAGTGTTAAGTCAAATAATTATTTTATCCTAAGTTCCCGAGGATAGGGAGCGGGTCACCAAGTGTCTCAAAGCTACTTTTGGAGGTGACAAGTGTCAAGTGAAAGGCATGCAATATATATACATTCCCTTAGTGTATTTTGGGGGGATGACATTATTGTATGGATATTAAGGATTATTCGAGGGGGAATTCAAGTTGTAGGATCTCGTGAGAAGGAGGGGGTTAGACTATATGCAAACTTCAATTATTACCTTATTTGAAGTGAGAAGCTTGTAAGGAGTTTTGGGCACTGCATCTAGAATTCTACTGTCAAGGAGTCGAGTTGACAAACCATGAGAAGTCTCTATGGGTGAGATATTGGTTGTTGTGGAGTGATTTTCAGACCCATGGGCATACTCTCCAGATGATATTTTTGTTGAGAGTTGTTCCCTGGTGCATTGAGAATTAGTCACGGGGCTCGGATACTTCATGTCTGACCTGTTGTCGATAACCCTAGGAAGGGAAGTAGGGAATCCAAAGGACTGTTGAGAAGATAAGGGGCACACTTCCTTGGGTGTGACAGGTGCATGGTGAATGAGGGACTGTGGGCTAGTTGCAGTAGTGTGAACTTAGGACTAGGAAATTTTGTTGAGTTTTAGATCATAGATTGTTGTTAGGAAACCTGTTTTCCCTAGTGGAGTTGTTCCCCAGCCCAGGGGTGACTTGTTTCTAAACGATTATGATAAAAAATCTCTATGGTTGGGAGGAACGTCTGAGTCAAGGTCGTAGTTGGTGACTTTCATAAAAGATAAGTGTTCTTTATGTGCTTGTCTTGGTTACTGTGTGCATTTTTGTCTATGTTTAACATGGGTTAAATTATTGTATGTGTTGGATATAAGTATTTTTTGTTATTTGGTTTAATATTGCTTGCATGTGTAAGTATGGTGCTTATATCCTCTATTATTTGTAGTTGTGTATGGATGTGAAAAATGTGGACAGTATTTCCTAGTAAGTTAACTTGTGATTTCGGTTATCAATCATCAAGAAGAGGATTGAGTGGTTAGGTGCGTATGATTGTAGCATGTGTGCATCAAGGGTTTGGAATTAGTGTGTGAATGTTAAGGATATAGACACCACTCATAGTGAAATTGGAAGTGGTGCATGATGCCTAGATCGATGTGCATTCAATTAGGTTGTGTGATCACTATGTTGATTTATGCGCACATTTAGTGAGTACGTTTTCGCTGCTTAAGGTTGTTTTGAAAAGAGATTGTTGCTTCCACTATTATAATTGTGTAGTGTGACTTAGTTTGGGTTGAGCACGTTATTTCATGTGATACTGCACGGACTTTTGGGTAAGAGTAGTAACTATGCAGTGAGGTTTAGAGTAAGATGGCTCGGTAGTAGGTTGGGGTTGTTACAGTTTGGCTTAATTAGAGCTACAAAAGTTGAGGTTGTGTGATGTGGCCTAGCCTGGGGTAGCTGGGGACATTACAAATTGGTATCAGAGCTATTGGTTCAACACTAGACTTGTATGGGCCAAAGACCAAAATAAACAATTGTGTGTGCTAAAAATTTGTGTCATGTAATGTTGAGTTTAGTTTGTGCGGAAAGCCATGGGTGTGCAGTATAGAGTTGTGATGTTCACAAGGACAATGATGCACGGTGGTGTGCACCAGAGTTTGGGATGTTAAAATCATCCAATAAATCCAAGGGAAGGATTATGACAAAATGGTGCAAATGTTTCATGTAGTTGTTGCATGAAATCATCTAACAAATCTTAATTGTCTGTACATTTTGCAAAATTATCAGCGTTTAGAGCATAACAAAGTCAGAGCAGAAGGTTAAAACTATGGATGATGAACAAAGGACTTATAGTCCTGATGACGAATTCAAGAATTTGTATGTCGGTTTGGTTGTTGATAGTACAAAATCCAAGGGGGAGCACATGAACTTGGTAGAAACCGTAAAAGTATCATATAAATTTGTCTAAAGCTATAAGGATGATAATGAAAGGGTTATGAGAGCCAAGGCGCAGCAAGATGACTTCAATGTCAAATTGATGCAAAGTCTGGACCAAATAGAAAATAATATGGATAAGGAGACATAGTCAAGTATATCAAGAAGTCACATGTCTCGTGATGATAAAAGAAGAGAAGAAAGAATTGTTGGTAAGCATTCTTTCAGGAAAGCGCACAGTAGTTAGAGTCCATCTCCTGTCAGAAAGCACAAGAGAAGGACTGGGGTGGAACAAGGGGTAATGAGAAAGATCAAAACTCCTACCTTTGACAGTGAGAACGAAAAGGATGAGGATGCAGAGACATGGTTGTTGGGTATGAGGAAGTACTTTCATCCGCATAACTATTTTGCGCAGGTAGAAGAGAGAGTTTCTATTTATCATTTGAAAGGAAAAGCATCAATGTGGTGGGATCTGTTTGTGTAGGTACAACACATTGATGAGAAGAAAGTGACTTGGAGAGAGTTCAAGAGGTATTCCCAAAAGAAATACTTAACCAAGTGATACTATGACAAGAAAAAGAAGGAGTTCTTCGAACTCAAGCTCGGGAGTATGACAATAGATGAGCATGAAAGAATATTTTTATAGTTGTTGAAATATGTGTATTTCATCAAGGAGGAACAAGTGAATATTCAGAGGTATCCGAGTGGGATACCCCCATCTATCAATGAAAATATATAGTATGATGACCCTAATACATTTGAAGAAACCATAAGGCACGCTAAGTGTTTCTATGAGTAGAAAAGGAGAAGGCCCAATTTCCAAAAGGATTGGAAAGATAACATGAAAAGCAAGGTGGAACAGAGGAAGAAGGGAGTTAAGCCACCATTTTTCAGAAATATTGTGAAGGACAGAAGACTCTCCAAAATCATAGAATGTTGGAGACAATGGGACAAAAGTCATGGAAGAAAACTATGCTAGTGTTGGGGTTGTGGTAGAAATCATATGTGCAGATATTGTCCTCAAAGAGGAGATAAAGCAAGGAATGTGCATAGTGTACAAAAATCTGCGATAGTTGAGGACATGGGTAGAAATGTGACAAGGATTTACGGAGCATTGGATAACAATAAGGATGAGTTTCATTCACACATGATCGAGGTGGAAGGTAAGATTAATGACAAACCTATTTCTATTTTAATAGACTCAAGATCTAGTTATAACTATCTAGATCCTAAGATGGTGGAAAGATTCTATTTGCTAAGAAGCAAGCTTGGAAAATCTTGGTTGGTGTTGTTAGCTACAAGATCAAAAAGAAAGATTAGTGAGATGGTTAAGGCATGTCCAATGGACATCAATGGACTACGCACAAAGACTGATTTGAATAATATACTTTTGGGTTCATACAATTGTCTCATTGGTATGGATTGGTTGGGTGAACATCATGTTATCTTGGACTGTTCTAATAAGGAATTCACTTGTTTGGATGAGCAAGGAAATTTGAGAACATTTCAAGGTATTCCAAGAGTTGTGACCATCAGAGAAGTTTCATTGTTTCAGTTGAAGGAAATCTACAGGAAAGGATGTCAAGTATTTGCAACACACATGGAAGAGGCACCTAAGGATAAAGTGTCAAGTGTGGAAGATTGCGCAGTGTTGAAAGAGTATGAGGATTTCTTTAAAGAGATATCGAGATTTCCTTTGAAAATAGATAATGAATTATCGATAAATCAGATGCCTAAAGTAGCACCTGTATCCAAGACTCCTTATAGGATGAGTACTCCAGAGTTGAAGGAGTTGTAGATGCAACTTGAAGAGATTTTGAAGAAAGGGTATATATGCCCAAGTGTGTCACCTTGGGGTGCATCGGTTTTATTCGTGAAGAAGAATGATGGTACGCTAAAACTTTGTATCAACTTCATGTAGTTGAACAAGGTAACAGTGAAGAACAATTATCCTTTTCCAAGAATAGATGACTTGTTTGATCAACTAAGAGGCATGTGGATATTTTCCAAGATAGCTCTTAGATCTAGATATCACTAATTAAGAAAAAAAGAGGAAGACATCAGTAAGACTACCTTCAAAACAAGGTATGTTCACTATGAGTTCACAGTGGTGCCATTTGGGTCGTCAAATGCACCAGTTTTCTTCATGTGTTTAATGAATGGAGGTTTCAGAGAGTATTTAGATAAGTTTGTCATTATATTTTTGGATGACATTCTTATTTACTCAAATTCTGAGGAAGAGCATGAAAAACACTTGAGGATGGTGTTGTAGGTGTTGAGGTAGCATCAGCTTTATGCGAAACTGACAAAGGAACACCAGAAGACAGACGGAGGTCCGCCATGGGAAAAGCGTTTGTGGGAACCGACATAGCGGAAGAAGGATAGGTGGATGGAGTGTAATAAGTCGAATGACCACCCATTTGAGCACTTGCTCCTAGAAAAGTGCATTCATAGGAAGGAATATTCCAACCTCCTACCATCAGAGGTGTTTGAGGGATATGACTCCCATCAAACGAGAAAGGAGAATAAGGAGGCATCATGCCCCCAGACCCATAACTAGGATTCGCATAAGGAGGCGAGACAGAAGATGGAAAGTGCAAAGACATGTCGGGAATACCATGAGAAAAATTATTAGAGACCCAAGGCATTGACTCAGTGCCATAATTCTTCATACCATAATGCAAAGCGGAAGGATTCATCCCCATGTAATGAGTGGTCATCATGGGGGGGGTAGCAGCAAATGAGGGAGCCAAAGGAACTCCACTATCCATGACAACAAAGACTCAACACGAAATCCTATGGTCAACTAATAATCAAAGAGCACACCAAAAATTCAAATGGCCAATATGCATGAAAATGGGCCAAAGTGGCTGAGTGGACTCCCTCGCTAAAGAAGGTATGTCTCGTCCAAGTGGGACCTGAGACTCCCCGCTAAAGTTTGGAGGTAACAGAATCAATTATAGGGGCCCTCGTGGGCTTAACAACCAGTCGGTCAGATCCCCCCGGAGAGGTAATCTTCCATAAAGGTTGTGTGATTTTTGACCCCTATCTGACCTAGGGTACAAGAAGAATAACCCCTACAAGTAACCTATGAGATACCTAAGTCAAGCAACTAATAAACCACTGTATAACCGATGTACAGGCGAGTAGTTGTAAGTCTGGATTACCATATGGGCGGGGTAGAAAAGCCCGAAACATTGAAAGCACCGCCTCTCACAGAGGTATGGGTACTAGAAAGATCCCCAAATACGAATAAATACACAGAAATATATTTGACGCTAGGAGAGTATCTGGGGGTTATCCCTTCAACTAACTTCGTGCGACCTCGTGATTAACTCTGGTGTGAATGGAGCCTCCTGATCTTACCAATTATACATTGGACTTCTCAACTCCATGTCTCAGATACATATGTTGATTTAATTTCCTTGGAGAAGTTTACTCACAAAATCCTATTCCAAGGTACTAAATCCTAGACTAGTTTGTGCACCCTAAAAAATAAAATCGTGACCAATCAATTTTAATTTAAATCATAAATTTTATTGGCCGTGATTACTCAAAAAGGTATGGAAGTGAAACTCATGATGTTATGACTCTACAAGAAAACAAATATGAATATACAATGCAAAGTCTAACTTTTAACTTTTCAATAAATGATGTGCGTATAAAAAACAGTGCATTTTTCAATTTCAACTCTGCAATTTAGAAGTAAAATGAAACATTTTTATAAATGCACTAAGCTAATGATAAAGATTCAAAGGCAAAAATGCCAACCAATGCAAAATGCCTATTTTTATATTTTCAATATATTAAAGAGAAAATGCATGGACTGAAAAGCAACCCGATATATAAATTCTACAGTGTATAAACGAAATAACTCAAGCAGAATACCAAGAAGCCAAGAAAACAACCCAAGGTTCAAGGACAAATCAAAAATGAAAAACAATGAGAAAGACTCCACCCAAAAATTCAACTCCAAACGGGTTTCCTGTCAACCCAGAGAAGCTTAACAGACACTACAGAGACCTAAGAAGGCTCAACAACTATCAAATCCCACCCAGCAATCACAAAACCAAGCAAACAGGCAAGGAAAAGTGGTATACGCGATTATTCAGGAAAAAAGTGCATACATACGCATCTTGCAATGTGGCAGCACATGTGTGTACGTGATAGTCAAGGAAAAAATCGCGTATAGGCTTTAAAACAAGGCCAAGCAAGGGCAAAAGGCTAAAATCTTAGACCCAGAGTGAACAGAATCTGTCAAGCAGTGATACGACAAGAAACAAAAAGGAAAAAGAGCAATGCAAGGAGAAAAAGTACTTCAACCCTTAGAAAGAAGATCTCTCCCCAATATGGTCTCCGATTATGTTACAAGGGAAAAACTCTCTATGGCCAAGGGTAAACCACAACAGATAGGTATGACTGCAAAAATCAACTCAATTCCAACATATGCTATGTAAACTAATGTGCAAGATAAGAAAGAGGCCTACCTCGATCCAACGTTCGATGATGTTCCATCGTTGAGCACTTTGACCCAAAGCTTTAAACCAATAGGACGGCAAAGGATTATTTCTATTAATAATTGATCAGCAAAAGTGACAACATTACAGACTTTTGTGTTGGCACGGTTCAAAACCAAGAAACCAAGTTCCTTCCAACTGGGCCTCCACCACTTCAATCCTCCACCAAAGGCAAGCTCATAGGAGAGAGACAATGAGGTTCTCTCATCAAAAGGGAAAGAGCTTGGGGGATGAACACTATGTTCAGACTTGAGGGACAAAGGGATGCAGACACAATATGAAGTAATTTCTCCAGAGTAACTTTTCTCTCAAAGTTGAATGCTTTCTCCTCTTTTCCATAGCTCAGAATTATGTTTTTATAGCCTTCAGAATGCAACCGAAGGGCCAAGTCAAAACGTTTCCAGTATATGGAAGGCCAAGGATCAGAGATCTCTTGTCGTGACATGGAAACTCGACTACATTTTTGTATTTTCTGGCACAAATCCTGATGTACGCGGGTTGTAGTGAAGAAGACTGTGTATACGCATTTTGTATAGTAGTTAGGGTGCATATATGTGGAAAAATATGTTTTTTAGCTCTGGATTCATCAAAAAAGGGATGATAAGTCTGCATAGGGAAATGCAAAAAGGCCCTCTACGCAAGATAATAATGGTGAGGCAAATCTTGCTATAACACCATGTGTCATTACTTAAGAATTGTGTACCTGATGTTAATCATGTCATTGATTGGAATGTGACTCAGGTGGAGCCAGAAGGCGGATTTCAAGTGTGACAGGTTTTCATATTGGATTGGGAAATCAAGCAGCTCTGGAATCAATTAATGGAGCTAGTAAAGGTCCAATGGACCTAGTATGCTCATGAGGATGCAACTTGGGAGCACGAGGATGTTATGTGAGTAGACTATCCTCGTATTTTTTATGATGTTTGAAATTTTGTATGTACATGTGTGTATTATGCACTCAGGACAATGCATAAATAAGGGGGAGGGGATTGTAATGTCCCCGATCCGAAACCCTTTGTAATTGTACATAGGCTGGTGAGCCCAATGGTACCAAGTGTAAATGTAATGTATATTTAGGATGGTGATCCATTGACACCTAGTTATGATGTTGTGTGCATCAGAGTAAGTGCACGGAGAATTATTATAAAGATAGGGTACGCACATTTTTGTGTGTAGTGTGCACATTGCATTGTGTTGCATGCACTTGGGTTAGTGCGAGTTAATGACCTATAATTGCACAGTATTGAGTTATATATATGACTTCTTATGTTTTGAGGCCAGAGAGCCTATGTGATTATGAGGCTAGTGAGCTTGGACGCAGATAGGCCAGTGCATCTATCCATGTAAATTTAATCATGATAATTAATATAATATTGCATCATTGTGCGTTGAATGACTCAGACGAAAAGAGATGGGGGGATATCTCCACAAAAAAAGGGAAAAGGCGGGGGGGGGTGAGTTGTAAGTCTTAGGGAATATTTTGTAATATTTTTGAGAAAAGTGTTAAGTCAGATAATTATTTTATCCTAAGTTCTTGAGAATAGGGAATGGGTCACCAAGTGACTCAAAGCTTCTTTTGGAGGTGACAAGTGCCAAGTGAAAGGCATGCAATATATATTGATGGCCTTAGTGTATTTTTGGGGGATGGCATTATTGTATGGATATTAAGGATTATTTGATGGGGGAATTCATGGTGCATGCTCTCGTGAGCAGAAGGGGGTCAGACTGTATGGAAAATTTTATTATTACCTTATCTGCAACGAGAATCTTCTAAGGAGTTGTGGGGGATGCATCCAAAATTCTACTGTCGAGGATTTGGGTTGACAGACCTTAAGCAGACTCTATGGGTGAGAGTCCGGCTATTATGGAGTGGTTTTCAGACCCGTGGGCATACTCTCCAGGAGATATTTTTGTTGATATGTGTTCCCTGGTGCACTGAGCATTAGTCGCAGGGCTTAGAGACTTCATGTCCAGCCTGTTGTTGGTAACCCTGGGAATGGAAGTGGGGTATCCGAAGGAATGTTGAGTAGAGAAGGGGCACACTTCCTTGGGTGTGACAAATGTGTGGGGAATGAGGGACTTTGGGCTAGTTGCATCATTGGGAACTTAGGATTGGGAAATTTTGTTGAGTTTCAGAACATAGCTTGTCGTTAGGAAACCTTTTTTCCCCGGTGGAGTTGTTCCCGAGATCTAGGGTGACCCGTTGCTNTGGGGAATGAGGGACTTTGGGCTAGTTGCATCATTGGGAACTTAGGATTGGGAAATTTTGTTGAGTTTCAGAACATAGCTTGTCGTTAGGAAACCTTTTTTCCCCGGTGGAGTTGTTCCCGAGATCTAGGGTGACCCGTTGCTAAAATATTAAGAGAAACAATGTATATGGCTAGGAGGAACGTATGATTCAAGGCTGCAGTTGGTGACTTTCATAAAATACAAGTGTTATTTATGTGCTTGTCTTGGTTATTGCATGCATTTATGTCTATGTTTGACATGGGTTAAATTCGTGTATGTATTGCATATAAGTATTTGTTGTTATTTGGTTTAATATTGCTTGCACATGTAAGTATGGTGCTTATAGCCTCTATTTGTAGTTGTGTATGGATATGAAAAATGGGGATAGTCTTTCTTAGTAAGTTAACTTGTGATTTTGGTTATGAATCATCAAGAAAAGGATTGAGTGGTCGGGTGCGCAGGATTGTATCATGTGTGCATCAAGGGGCTAGAATTCATGTGAGCGTGTTAAGGATATAGACCCCCCGCACAGTGAAATTAGAAGTGGTGCATGATTCCTAGATGGATGTGAACGTAGTTAGGTTGTGTGATCAGTATACTGAGATATGCGAATAGTTAGTGAGTATTTTTCCGCTGCTTAAGGTTGTTTTGAAAAGAGATTGTTGTTTCCACTGTTATAATTGTGTAGTGTGACTCAATTTGGGATAAGCGTGTTATTTCATGTGATACTACGTGGACTTTTGGGTAAGAGTAGTAACTATGCAATGAGGTTTAGAGTAACATGGCTCTGTAGTAGGTTGGGGTTGTTACAGTTTGGTTGAATTAGATCTACAGAAGTTGAGGTTGTGTGATGTGGACCAGCATGGGGTGGTTGGGGATGTTACATATTCTTCTTATTCTTATTCGTCCTCCTCCTCCTCCTCTTCTTCTTCCTCCTCCTCCTCCTCTTCTTCTTCCTCCTCCTCCTCCTCCTCTTATTCTTCTTTCTCATCTTCTTTGTCTTCTTCCTCTTCTTCTTATTCATCTTCATCTTCCTCAACTTGTTCCTCTTATTCTTGTTCGTCTTCATTTTCTTCATCCTCTTCATCTTCCTCCTCCTCCTCTTCTTCTTCCTCTTCTTATTTTCCTCTTCCTCTTCTTGTTCTTCTTCATCCTCTTATTCTTTTTCTTCCTCCTCTTCTTCCTTCTTTTCTTCTTCTTCATGTTATTTTTCTCTTGTTCTTCCTCTTCTTCTTATCCTCTTCTTATTCTTATTATTCTTCCTCTTCTTCTTTTGCTTCTTCCTCCTACTCATCTTCTTCATCTTCCTCCTCATCTTCTTCCTCTTCCTCCTCCTCTACTTATTTTTCTTCCTCTTATTTTTCTTCTTCTTCATCATCTTCATCTTTGTCAGGACATGAGTGGGAAGAAAACATAACTCCATGAATGATGGTTATTGCATTATCTTATAGGTTAATAAATACATAAAATTGTGGTTGTTGGTCTTCTATAACTGAAGACATTTCCTATCACTTACGACTCTTCATATTTACAATTTCTTACATAGGTAACACAATCCCAAGGTTACATGTTCAACATTCCCCCACTTAATATGAAGGGGTGTGTGAGAGTCTAAGCATAATTCTGAACTTATCAATTTTTTCTCTTCCAAGCACTTTGGTGAAGATGTCTGCAATTTTCTCATTTTTGGAACAATGTCTCGAGTGAATAGTATTTTCCTCTACATGATATCGACTCATGTGATACTTTGTATTGAATTTATTTGTTCAATCATAGAATATAGGATTCTTGGCCAACTTGATTACATAAGTATTGTCAACTAGAAGAGTGTGGATGATTACAGTTGCGTGAGACATTCTCCAGGACACAAACTTGAGAGAGAGCTCCTAAGAGGGGTGTGTGGTTCCTATCTGAGATAGAGTTGGAACGTAGAGATGGAATCCTCCTTACAAAGAGTTTATAATAACTCCATATGATTCTCTTGTGTAACGTAGCGAGAAAGGAGATCTGCAGAGTTGGACGTGCATGTGGCTTAGCACAAGGTGAACAAGTGAAATCCCACAGTGTTGGGTGCATCGTCAAGAGACAGAAATGAAGATGATGTATTATCCTCCTCTGAGAAGAGAGTTGATGAGAAACTCTAGATGAATCTCCTGTGTAATGAAGTGGGAAATAAGATTTTTTGAGTGGACATGCTTGTGGACGAGCACAGGTGAACGTAATCCTAGTGGTTGAGCACTAGTGAAGAAGTGGTTCTTCTGTGTAATGCAATGAGACATAGATATGGAAATCCCTATGGATGTGCCCCTAGTGGTTGAGCACTAGTGGGTGTATGATATCCCTTACTATATTTTTCAAGAGTCAGACCTGCATGTAACCCTAATTGTAATGTAAAGGCTATAGGTCGGCCCCACCTTAATGTGATTAATAATTAATGTAAAAGATAATTAATCCGGTTAATATTAATTATATTATGAGATAGAGAAGTCGGCCCTGTTGTGCCAATAGACACTTTTGTTGATAGTTCAAGTCTAATATAAGTAAAGGTAAATTCCCCATTGAGGAATCATATATTTTGTGTGAGTTTAGAAATTTCAGCAAGTACATCTACTTGGGAAAAGTGTGCACCTCTCTTGGGAGCTAGTCTTCTAGGGTTTGTGAACACCCTTTTGTGTGATAGGTTTTCTTGGTGGTGGAGATATTTCTCTTGAAGAATATATAAAAGGATTGGATGGGTTTTCTTCCCTTGTTGAGAAGGGTTTCCCAGGATACTTCTTGTGTACTTGTGCATGGTTTTTCTTCTTGTGATCTTGGTTGCTGCAATAAATTGTCTATGGTTTAAGTAAAATGCTAAAATGGAATGAACTTCATGCTTAAGCATAGCTTATTGAAAAATCAAAATGGTATCATATCATAGGTCTTGAATAACCCATTGCAAAATCATCTACCGGTCTCCTCTCTTTTCTGCAAAACCGTACAACACTCCTAGGGTTTCCAGAAAATTTGTACAGCCCTCCTTTATGAGATTTTTCGGCCCTTAATACTTGAATGTTGGGGATAATTTTGGAATAGGAGAGTAAGGCCTCCTCCAGCGC
The DNA here is from genome assembly GCA_009831015.1 of Picea engelmannii. Lineage (NCBI taxonomy): Eukaryota > Viridiplantae > Streptophyta > Pinopsida > Pinales > Pinaceae > Picea > Picea engelmannii. The sequence goes on along the minus strand of ML779206.1, from coordinate 123,140 downwards.
ACCTCTAGAGACTCTCAGAGTGAAATTCTGATCATTTTGAAATTTTGGTCATGGGGTTTCTAGGGTTTCGTTAATTTCTGAAGAAATTTCAGAATTAGGGTTTCTGCAATTCATTGAAGGAGCTCTTCATCTCACCAATGTTCTCCTATATTTCAAAGTCTTATTTCTGGAATTCATAAGTCCAACAAAACCTAAAAGTGCTAGCCTAACCTAGTCGTTAGGTTTTCTATCCCAGATGACAAGGGTTTGTGAAGAATCTAAAATTATGATGAACATAACTATGATGGAAGATAAGCTTGATGGATCAAGCAAATTCAAGTTCCCGGAAGACAATACTTTAGAGGAAATATTATTGTAGGTGATAGAAAAAGGTGACACTATGACTACCCTCTTCATGAAGATGTCAAGAGGACAGAGATCAGCCAGGTGCCATTGGAGAAATCATATCATGACCCTCATGTATGCACTTGTATATATATTATTTGTATCATTTTCATGAGGGAAATTGCAGGAGGAAGGAACCTTTTTGCTGAATTCATGGATCCAGATGGATCTCAGCGCATTCAGAGGAACGACACATTGGAAGTGAAGACTCAGGGTTTGATTGTTGTAATTTCCATACCTCTAAACCTATATTTCTAAAGTTTTCTACATTACAAGTAGGTGTTGTAGCTGTGACAACAATCCTTAAATTGTTTTGATTCTAGAGATGCACTCATTATTCTCCTTTAGAAGATATTCTTGTTTTGGTTCCTCTTGTTTTCTTGTTCCAGATAGGTTAACAACACAGGAAGATGTTTATCCTTAAGAGGGATTCACTTGAATCAGAGGGAGTCAAAACTATTTGAGAAAGAGGAAGAATAGAACCATCATTGAGGAAACTAATGTAATAATGCATTATCAAAATCTCTCTATGATTGGATAGAAGCATGCATGGAACAATATATGTTTAGAACAAGAGCCTTCACCAAACTTTGAAAAACATAAATCCCGAAGAAGCCTTCACTGGAGTGAATCCTGATATTGAACACTTCAGTATATTTGGGTGCCTAGTGTATTTTCATGTACCCAAAGAGAAGAATTCCAAGATAGACCCTTCAAGAAGAAAGGATATGTTTATGGGATAATAGTGAATCTTTGAAGACATTCCAGATCAACATCCTTGGTCAGAAATAGATTGAGAAAAGAAAAGATGTTGTCCTTAAAGAAGAGATAGTCTTTCAAATATCCAAAGAATCTCACATGGAGATTGACAGTGAGACAATACCTTCTCCCCCTTCAGCAGTTTAGAGGGAGATAGAAATTATTCCAGCTGATCCAATTTCTCCAGTTGATATGTTCATAGATATTGCAATAGGGAATAAAAGGCCTGCCTAAGCTCACTTTGCAGGAGGAAGAGAAACATACAAGCCTCTCAAGGCACATCCCGAGAAATCAAGAGAGACTTTTGAGATATCCTTCATTCATGAGCCGCCTCATTGATTCTGAGCCTCCTTGTCTTGGAGAAACAATAGGAGAACATGTATGGCAAGATGCCATAACAAAAGAATACCAGTATATCTTAAAGAATGATGTATAAGATATTGTTCAGGGACAAGAAGGGAAGTATGTGGTGACTTCCAAGTGGATCTATAAGATCAAGCATGCAAATGATGGAAGTGTCGAGAAATACAAAGCCAGATCTATAGCTAGAGGATTCTCACAAACAGAGGGATTTGTCTATGATGAGACACTTGATCCAGTAAGCCCGATACACGCCCATCTGTACTACCATCCATGAGTTGGAAACTATATCAGATGGATAAATTATTGATGAGTTTGTGTTTTCAGAAAGAGTGTTGTTGATCCAAACCTATATTATTACAGTGTTGGTAACGAGAGCCTGATTTTGATGACTTATTCAGAAAGCCTTGTTGTTGGATACAAGTAATCTTTGACTTCTGACTTCGAGAAGAAGGATCTAAGTATGATGAACTACTTCTTGGGACAAGAAGTATGACAGAGGACCGATGATATTTTCCTGAGTCAAGGAAAATATACAATAGGAATATTAAATAAGTTCAATATGACAGAATGTAAATCCACGGTGATGCATTTGAAGAAAAAGATTGATGATGATTCAGACGAGACTGATTCACAGCTGATTGGATCATTGATGTATCTAGTTAACACCATACTTTATTCATGCTATGCAATGAATGTACTTAGTCATTCCATGAGTCAACCGAGATAGACTCACTCAACAACAACAAAACATGTATTGAGATGTATATGAGGCACAGTTGGATATGGCCTGAGTATGCCTCTAGTGTGAACTTGAGTTTGTAGGATATGTCGATACAAATTGAGAAGAGATTACAGTGGACCAGAAGAGAACATTTGGTTGTTGTTTTACTGTGAAGTTTTCCATGGTTTCCTGGTGCAGTAGGAAACAAATCTTTGTGGCCTTGAAAACCACAGAAGCAGAGTATGTATCATTGAGTGTGTGAAGCAGTGCAACTCCATAAGCTTCTGACATATTTACTTAATAACGAGATGGATTCTATGATGATAACCAGAGTTGTGTGTAAATCTCTTTGAGAACCCAGTGTTTTATGATAGATCGAAACACGTTGAGATAAAATATCATTATATCACATAAATTATGCAGAGGAAAATAGTACACATGTAGTACCTTCCTACACATGAGAAGATTGCAGACAACTTCACCAAATTAGCTTGGTGAAGGATACCTCCCTAGTTAAGAGGGAGTGTTGATTACTACAGCCAAGACAAAGTTCAAAGTACATCTGTGTGAGACTTGGTATGATGAAGAATGCCTCCTTAGATGAGAGGGAGTGTTGATGATTACAGTTGTGTGATACATTCTCCATGACACAAACCTGAGAGAGAGCCCCTAAGAGGGGTGTGTGGTTCCTATCTGAGACAGAGATGGAACGTAAAGATGGCATCCTCCTTACAGAGAGTTGAGAAGAACTCTAGATGATTCTCATGTGTAACACAACGAGAAAGGAGATCTGCAGAGTTGGATGTGCCTATGGCTGAGCACAAGGTGAACGTGTGAAATCCCAAAGTGTTGGGTGCATCGTCATGAGAGAGAAATAAATATGATCATTATTCTCCTCTAAGTATAGATTTGATGAGAAAATCCAAATGAATCTCGTGTGTAATGTAGTGGGAAAGAAGATCTGTTGAGTGGAGGTGCATATGGACAAGCACAGGTGAACATGATCGTAGTGGTTGAGCATTAGTGAAGAAGCGGTTATTTTGTGTAATGCAGTGAGCCAGAGATATGGGCATCCCTATGGATGTGCCCCTAGTGGTTGAGAACTAGTGGGTATATGACATCCCTTTCTATATTATTCAAGAGTCAGACCTACATGTAACCCTAGTTTCAATGTAAAGGGTACAAGTCAGCCCCAACTTAATGTGATTAATAATTAATGTAAAAGATAATTAATCATGTTAATATTAATTATATTATCAAATAAAGAGGTCGGCCCTATTATGCCAATAGACACTTATGTTGATAGGTCAAGTCTAATAGAAGTAAAGGTAAATTCCCCATTGAGGAATCGTATCTTTTGTGTGAGTTTGGAAATTTCAGCAAGTACATCTACTTTGGAAAAGTGCACACCTCTTGGGTGCTAGTCTTCTAGGGTTTGTGAGCACCCTTTTGTGTGCTAGGTTTTCTTGGTGGTGGAGGTATTTCTCTTGAAGAATATAGCAAAGTATTGGTTGGGTTTTCTTCCCTTGTTGAGAAGGGTTTCCCAGGATACTTCTTGTGTACGTGTGCATGGTGTTTCTTCTTGTGATCTTGGTTGTTGCAACAAATTGTCTATGGTTTAAGTAAAATGATAAAATGGAATGAACTTCATTCTTAAGACTAGCTTATTGAAAAATCAACAAAGAGTAGAATTCACTTGTTTCTCTTACAAATCTTCAAGTATTTTCCTGAGCCACACAATATCCTTCGTCGCTTCTGCAACTACCACATATTCTGCCTCTGTTGTGGAATATGTTGGAGCTGATTATTTGTGTGATCTCCAGGAGATATTTGTTCATCCAAGACTCATGAGATAGTCTGAAGTTGATACTCCATTTTCCTAATCTCCGTCAAAGTTTGAATCAGAATATATAATCGAGTTGAATTCATCCACCTTAGAGTACTTTAGTCCAAAATATTGAGTTCCTTTCAAGTATTTTAGAACGTTTTTTGCAACAGACCAATGTCCTTCACAAGGTTTTTGAATGAACCTAGAAAGAATCCAAAAAACAAATGAAATGTCATGTCTGGTGGTTGTAAGATAGATAATACTTCCTAGAAGTTGTCAATACTCGAATGCATCCTCAAATCCATTCTCTTCTTTTGATGTGAGTTTCAAATTTTGTTCCATTGGAGTAGAAATAGGACTGCATTCAACCATGCCAAACTTGATCAACAGTTCTCCAATGTACTTCTTCTAGGAGATTAATATGTACCTTGGATTTCGAATCACCTCAATGCCAAAATAGTAGTGAAGATGTCCCAAATCTATCATCTCGGAGAATTTCTTCAACTCTTTCTTTATGAATGAAATGTAGCTCTCAATGTTCCCTGTTATAAACACATATCTACATATACTACAAGACATACAACAATTTTTCCAACTTTCTTGACAAATAAAGTTGCATTGTCCAGATTGAAATGCTTGAAATTTAATTTCAAAAGATGTTGGGTTAAATTTTTATACCATGCTCATGGTGCTTGTTTCAATCCATACAAGGATTTGATGAGTTTTCATACCTTATTTTCGTTTCCCTTCACAACAAATCCTTATGGTTGAGACATGAACATATTATCTTTTAAGTCCCCATTCAAGAAAACAATCTTCACATCCATTTGATGAATTTTCCATCCATTTTGTGCTGCCATGGAAAATAGAGTGTCGATGGTAGCCCATTTTGTTGTGGGGGAAAAAGTCTCTGCATAATCAACACCTTCTTTCTATGCAAATCATTTTTCCATGAGCATTTTTGTGTTCTTTTCAAGTGATCCATATGATTTGTACTTGTTTTTTAATACCCACTTGCATATGATTAGTTTGGTTCCAAATGGAGGATCTACCAACTTCCAAGTCCCATTCTTGATGAGAGCATCATATTCCTTTTACATGGCTTCTTTCCATTCATAATGAGAAGTAGATTCTTTAAAGGAAGTCAGTTCATGGTTAATAGATAAATTAAACTCACAATCATATGAAACATCCATTTCATCTACATCACTTGAGTTTGAATTATCTACATTACCTTCATCTTGTCTTGAGGACATTCTAGTTCCTATCTTTCCAAACTCATCAGGATGAACACTTTCAAGTGTTTTAGTGAGTCATTTTGGTGGACCTTTTTTAGATGGTTCAGGTTGCTCAGTTGTTTGGCATGGTGTTGAGTTCTCATCAAGCCTCAGCTTTTCAATCTTCTCAATCACTTCATCCAACTGAACTTTAGGTTCAAATGAAGTGGAAGGAACTTCTTCATGTGGGGAATATCGTGCTTCGAAATGAGATTCTAGAGATTGAACCAAGATAGGGATCCCCCCTTCAAGATGTGGAATCTCATCATCAAATTCATGATATGTATTTATACGAGTGAATATGTCTAGATGATCAAGTTGCTTCTTGATAGTTTCATCTTTATTGGTGGATTCAAGAAAGATCACATCTCTGGAAAGGATGAACTTCTTGTTTGTCTCATCGTAAAGATGATACCCCTTGGTGGTGTTTGATTACCACAAGAAGATGCACTTCAAAATCCTTTCATAAGTCTTGCTTCTATCCTCCTTAGGAATCAAGGCATAATAGGTGGAACCAAAGACCCTGAGATGTCTCACTGAGGAATGTGGCCATACCACATTTCATATGGAGTCTTGTTTTAACATTCTTGAAAAACATCATGGAACGAACCATATTTAGGAGTGTCATGTTCATTCATTTAGCCACACCATTTTGTTGGGGATTGTATGGAACTGTGGTTTTATTTTTTATCCCATGTTGACAAAGATAGCTTTCAAATTCATTAGAAGTATATTATCTTCCATTATCAATGTGAAGAGAACCAATACAAGACTGAGCTTCATTTTGAATCCATACATGAAAATTTTAAATGTTTCAAAATCTTGTGATTTATCTTTCAGTGAGTACACCCAACACATCCTAGTGTAATCATGAATAAAAGACATGATATATTTATTTCCATTTGTAAAAGAAACAGGCATAGGGCCACACAAATCAGAATGAATCAATTCATTTTTTCTACATGCTCTGGAAGTAGAACCATGAAATGGATGTTTCCTATGCTTTCCAAGGATACAAGCATCACATTGTTTCAATTTTCTAGGAATAGTAGGCAAATCGGAAATGTCATTCTTTCTCAATATACCGAGACTGTCATAATTGATATGACCAAATATAGCATGCCACAAAAGACTAGATGGCATTATACTTGAGTCATGATGAGAGAGGTATGCAACAATGTGTGTATGGGAAAATGTCTCATTCAACTTCAATAGTTTTCCATCTTCCATTCCAGTCATAATAAGCATGTTATCATAATCCTTTTGTATTTCAACTTTTCCACCAATCATATGAAGAGAGTGTCCTTTTTGTGTGATGTGCACAAGGGATAACAAGTTTCTTTGTAGCTCATGAAGATAAACTACATTATGAAGAATAAAATATGGGAACCCAGGCAACTTGAGTCTGTTGGTTCCCATTCTCCAGGGTTTGAGGTTGGACTTGTCTACAAAATACACTATGCCATCTACGTTGTCTTTGAAGTCTTTGAAAAAGTCTCTTTAGAATTTCATGTGAGAGGTTGCACTTTTGTCAAGAAGCCATGCATCTTTCCAAGGAGTATATGCAATGCTAAATAAATCTTTTGTGACTCCTATATTGTAATTAGCAACAATGTAATGGGAAGATTTAGGTGGATTACCTTTTGTTGGTTCTGAAGGTTTACCTTTTTCCTCTTTCTTATTATGTTTGTTTTCTTTGATCTTATCCCACAGAACTATGTAGTCATTTTCTTCATGTGACCAACTCTTTTGCAATGGTTAGAATGAATATTGGATCTGTCACCTTGATTGTGTCCACCCCCCTACCTTTGAAATTATTTCTTCCATGTCCATGTCCTCTTCTACTTCTTTTTCCTCTAGAAGAATCATGTTGTTTACTCTTGTCTTTCTGAGCAAGGTAAACAGTCTCGCCAGTTGAAGGAGATGATTTCTTTCCAAATTCTTTCTCATGTTCTACAACTTTGTCCACCAACTTGTCAAATGTGATGGATTTCATTTGACCACTTGCTTGCATCGATTAAAAGTAGTGAGAATATGTATGGTAGAGGGCCTTAATGAAGGTTATGAGAGGTAGGTCAATATTCACTCTAGTGGCTTCAATTTCATGCATTATGGATTTGATTTATGAAGCTAAATCCATAAGGTCACCATTCTTCAACTCTAGATTGAAGAGCTTCAACATTAGTTGTATGAGTTCTAGTTCAGAGTGTGTGCCATACAAGTCATTCAATCTCTTCAAGGCACCATAGGAATCACTAATAGAATCAATATGATGGCTCACCTCCTCACTTACTGTCGCAGATATTACAACATATGCCTTCTTGTCTTTGTCTTCCCATATTTCATGTTCTTTGTTTGAGGTCGGAATGGTTGGTCTCCTACCAAGTCTTCTACTTTGTTTGTTGCTCTTTGTCTTTAATTCTGAGGCTTCTTCTTCAGTGATTTTGTTTCTCTGTGGGACTATTATTGCTTCGCAAATGTATTTTCACGGGTCATTGAATATCAGTGTGTTCTTGATCTTCCTGTACCATTATTTTTAGTTCTCCTTGCCAGTCAGCACCACGCCAATAATGGAGATGAGAGAATGCATTGCCTTCTTCTGTCTTCACACACACATTAGAAAATGAAAATACAATGAAGCTGCACCTTGAAATTATCTTGCAAATTGTACCAAGAATGCAATGCAATTGTATCAATAATACTAAGTTGTTTCTTATGCAAATAAATTTTCTCCTCTTTGGCCCAAAAGAAATGAATCTCAACAAAGCTCAAGTAATCAAAGAAAATGATTGGGCACATCTTATGATATGCATTTGAATATTATTGTCTCTCAAAGAACCTTATGGGCATAGCTAAGAGCCAAAGAATGGAGATATCAGCCAGCAAATGGAGATATCAACCATCATGTACGAGTTTGTGCGAGTGGGCTCCAAGTCCCACGGTGGGCACCAATGTAACTTTGATTTTCAAAGGTTTATCTAGTCCAAGTTATTGTGAAAATATCTCCCCATCGTCATCGTATGTACATAGTTTCGATACAACGGTCGACATGTACGTTTCAAACTCTATCATATCGAAATGATTGGAAAAACGCTATCACATGGGCTGCATTTTTTATCTACTAACCAAGAGAATGTAGATATCAACAGGTCGGGTAAGGATATTCTAGCGTGGGCCAGTAATGGGTAAGGATATTCTAGCATGGGCATTATTGGACAACGAATGGTGCATTATTGTACAGTGAACGGTGTGAGAAGGAAAATGGCATGTCTAAACAGGCATGGGAGAGTGTGGTTGCGCCAAATATATTTTAGGGTTAGGGTTTTGATCTAGAGTTGTGTAAGAAAACCCTAAAATAGGTTTGATATTGAGAAACCTGAGAAGATTGGTAGGAGGCGAATAGACTGAGAAGTGACCAGAGAATCGGTCAGACAATAACGTAGAAGAATGGGCAGGAAAGAAAGAGGCATTTTTTGCATTCTAAGGGAAAGGAAATTCCAAGATAAATCATGAAGTTAGGCTAGGCTTTGATACAACTGGAAGGCAGGGAGTGGACAGAGAACATAACTCCACAGATGATAGTTATTGCATTAGCTTGTAGGTTAATAAATACAAATTGTGATTGTTGGTTTTCCATAAATGAAGACGTTTCCTATCACCTATGACTCTTCATATTTACAATTATTTACATAGGTAATACAATCCCAAGGATTACGTGTTCAACAGTCTTCCTCTTCTTCTTCCTCTTCTTCTTCTTCTTCTTCTTCTTCTTCTTTCTCTTCTTCTTCTTCCTCTTCTTCTTCTTTTTCTTCCTATTCATCTTTGTCATCTTCATCCTCTTTTCCTCCTCCTCCTCCTCCATCTTCTTATTCTTGCTCTTCCTCTTCTTATTTTTCATCATCTTCCTCTTCCTCCTCCTCTCCCTCCTCTTCTTCTTCCTCCTCCTCTCCCTCCTCTTCTTATTCCTCCTCCTCTCCCTCCTCCTCTTCTTCTTCTTCTTATTCTTCTTCTTCCTCCTCTCCTCTTATTCTTCCCCTTCTTCCTCTTCCTCTTCTTCTTCTTCTTCCTCTTCTTCTTTGTCACATCCCCATTTTAAAGTTGTGTAGAATATGTAATTGTAAACATTGTATATGATTGTAATAATAATATAAATGTGACGTTGGCAATGGGTGGATACAGACACAGTAATTGGGGACCAATTTTCCACAAGAAAGGGGAATGTCTATGAAAGGGGTCCAATGGGGGGGGGGATTATTCATGGGTATTAGTTCCAACCCATTTTCCTAACATTATTACTTTCAATGAACCTTCTAATTTCATTTTGAGCGTATGAGAGCCCAATAATTAAAAACATGTAAGAGGGGTTGGTGGGAAAAGTCACATCCCATAGTTATGAGAGCATGGGGGATGAGTACAATCAATATTGGGGAATGTGAGTCAAGTATCATGAGTAAAAGAGAAATTCAACTGGCCATTGTGGACAATTTTTGCATGAAGTTTTTGGAGCAGCAAGGGAGTGGATAGCATTGGAGCTTGAAGGCATCCATAGTAGGTGATGTGGAAATATTGTTGGAGCTTTTGTTGCATGAAGAAGTAGGTTGTTAGGCTTGTAGAGAGGGATATTTTTGTGTGAGTAATTTTCTCTTGAACAATGTGTTTTTTTGTTAGTTTTCATGGGGCAACTAGCATCCCTGGAGTCCCCAACATTAGATATTCCTAGCCAACCTTGTGTTGGAGTCCTGGAAGGAAGAGGGAAGGCTTGAGGGACTGTGTGCAATGAAGGGGGGTCCCAATTCCTTGAGTTGCATAGGTTTAGGGGAAGAGAGTTGGAGGAGTGGGATAGTTGTTAGAAAACTAGTTGGTGGTAGGAGTGAATTGGGTTGTGAGAGAGACACCCTCTTTTGTGGAATCGTAGCCCCAGCTCAGGGGTGATTTGTTGTTGTGATTTGGAGCAAAAAATCTACGGTTGGGAGGAATTTCCATCCCCTACAGTGAGTTCTTCATTTTTTGTTAAAAGATAATTGATTTTAACTTTGTTTATCAATTTTACTCATGGATTTTTATTGTTGTGTATGAACTCTAATTTTTCAGCAAATATATGTTGTTTTGTATGAGTATAAGTTGTTGAATTCATGTTTTAGAAATGGTGTAGATGCATTTAATTTTTTATGGGTTACATAGTGGGGACACTACATTCTTCTTCCTTTGCTTCTTCTTCATTGTCTTCATATTCCTCTTCTTTTTCTTCTTCTTCCTCTTTCTCTTTATGTTCCTCCTCCTCCTCCTCCTCCTCCTCCTCCTCCTCCTCCTCCTCTTCTTCTTCCTCTCCCTCTTCATCTTCTTCTTCGTACTCTTCTTCTTCTTCTTCTTCTTCTTCTTCTTCCCTCTTCCTCCCTCTTCTTCCTCCCTCTTCTTCCCTCTTCTTCCTCTTCCTCTCCTTTCTTCTTCTTCTTCTTCTTTGTCATATTCCTCTTCTTTATCCTATTCCTCTTCCTCTTCCTTTTCTACAGCAAAAACAAGGTGCATTTATTTGTAACTGTTATGTACTATATTTGTTAATATAAACTGAAACAGAAACATTTTTTCTACTTTAGAAGTAAAAACTTAAGAAAAAAATCATGCATATCCATAGAGACCAAATAAACCTATATCAATACTATACTAGTGCACGATTTTGTAATCTGTAGATGAGGAAACCAATTGTTCTTGTATATATGAATGCTCCACTCTGGCATTTTGGTTTAGAACCCTACTTATAGGCAATTGGTCTTGAATCAAGTCTTGAGTTTTATTTTCATCCCTTGATTCCAATTCCATATATATATATATATGACTTTCATGTCATTTGGAGAGTGCCCATATCATCAAGATCTATGAAATTATTAAAAATTCATGGGGGGCAATGCAAACCTCCCCAACCACGACAGTGAGAACATGGGTTCCTTTCTAATAAGAAGGAAGTTGGGTTTAAGCCATGAGCTTTAGCAGCTCAAAATCCACCATATCTCAATCATAACTTACTTGTTTCCCATTAATTTTCCAGCGACCATCAGAGTTTAGGGTTTATAGTCCGTCATGTTCAACTCACACAAGTTGTAAATGATTCTAAATTAAGCACATATATGGATCAAGATAATGTGTAGGAAATTTTCACTCTTGGAATGCATCTAAGAAATTAGCACATAACGCATTTCCTAATAGCCATCCAATGTAAGGTTTTCCCGAACACCAAGAAAATTAACTTGGGATTAAAAGAAGAAGCATACATGGAAAACTAGATTTATCCTCTGATTGAAGTTGGTCAGAAGGATATAGTAGGAGAAAAACTGCAGTCCTCATGGAAACCAATAAAGACTCTAGCTTATCCCTAAACAAGGAGGGCATTGTCTTCCTAAGTTGAAATAATATGTCATCCAATCTTCCACTTATGTCTCCATTTGCTCAAATTCGTCATCTTTGGGGTCGTCGTTAAGTACTTGGTATTTTGAAACTACCATTAATGACCTCGTTGATGGGGAATCAGTTAATTTGGACTGCTTCATTTTCTGCCCATGCTAATTTGCATTGAAACATATACAAATCATGAATATCGGATCAAGATTGATATACCTTTTTGTAGTTTAATCTCTCATAATACGTTGAGCCGAGATTCGATCTACGAAATAATACATTGAGTCGAGACACAATCTACGAAATTTGTGAAGCAGATGAAGAAGCTCCACTGAAATGATGCGTGTTTACAAACCATTTTCGTTATATTTGTATATAGAATATGAGTATTACCATGGGTTAGTGTAATTGGTTTGAGCACTTATTTTGAGGCACATTGTCTATGGAAACATTACATGAAACAATAATGCATCATTATATACACTACCTGGCAACAAGAAGTACATTTTCCTAGGTACATTTTCCCCTCCAGGAGGTAAACGGGCTCCAATAAGGAAGGTGGTATTGGAATCGTTATGATAATAGTAATTATGTTTTAATCAAAAAGTTATTCATTTTTGTTGATGTTGGAGAAAAACCACATAAAAACATATTAGAAAATGAAATTTTTTTAGAACAATACATATTGTTTCGGTGGAACAATATGATAGGTTGATTTTTATACATGATGTGGAATAAATTCATTCCTTATTAGAATTTTACATGAATTGTATGTATAAAAACTTCTCACTAAATATCTCAACTAACCATGAAAATAGGAACTTAAGTGGCAACAAGCTCTTTTTATTCTATATTGATGTCTTATAAAACAAAATAATATGAGATGAGAAAACGTATTAAAAATATTTATCATTCTTCTCAACAATAATATCATTTGCCTCCAATGCTTTCAAAGGAGAGGAAAAATGCTTAAGCATAAAGGGGCTTCCACACTTCAACATATTCGATATCATTTTTGGGATAAATTGCGTAGAGTACAAGTTAACAATCTATAACTCATATCCATGAGTATTAGTCTCAACTGACCAATAATTCTCATGATTTGTGTAACGACTCCAATACGTTATGACTACAAGCGAAGAAAGTGCAATTTTTTATTTTATTTTTAGGTAGGAAGGCAACAACAACACAGTTAACCACGCCTAGACGATGAACACACGCACACTGATCAGGCAACAGAAAACTATGACTCCACGCATTGGCACAAGAGCAACTGGGCAAAACATGCGTAAAACAACAAGAAGAAATGACTACCCGCCCGACACAACATGACCACGTCTACAAGCTAAGGACAACATCCCCCTCCCAAGACAACGGCCTTGATGACCAATGACTAGAACCTCAAGGCGCGCGAACCAAACGTATGAAGGCATTACAACCCAAGCGCTAACAGCAACTTACAATGATCAACAATAGTCACACAGAAAGCACAGACCTCGACCAAGTTATCCTTCACCTCTATCCCTTAGGGCGCGCAATGATCCCCTCATCAGGAATCATGACGTCCCCAAGTGATAGGCACGACTATAACCTTGGTGAAACACATCCTATATGGACCAAGGACTCTAGATAATTCTGATGTGCTAGGAGCCGAATACTGACAAGAAGGCTACACCCATACCTCAAGCAACAAGTCGACAAGACGCAACATGACTACAATCAAAAGGAAAAGCTCATGCTAGTACCCGACTCCGCCAACAACAAATCCAATAATTGATAAGCTAGATGTCTAAGTGCAAAGGTCAAACTGTTACCAAGCTACTAAGGTCATAAATGTTATCATAATGCGCACTAAGAAAAGCACTTAACCAAATCAAATACGCTTAGCAACAATTGTAAATTGTCCATTAAAATAAGTGAACTACTGAACATTTTAAAGGTGCTCCACGTTGATTATAAAAATAATCGGCATTATTGTCTAAAAGGGTTAATCCTTAATGAGTTCGATGTCTATAATTAATGCCACTTCAATGCTAATTGTTGTTATTCGATGTTATTTCGTTGTCTATAAATGAGTGTCAATCCAATGCTAAATTTAATGCCATTTTATGTTGTTATGCGGTTATAAATAAAAGCCATTTTGATGTTATTCAATGCAATTGTAATGCTATCTTGTTGTTTATAATTAAATGTCATGCTAACTATTTAATGCAATTTGATGCTAATATGTTGCTTATAAATAATTGTCACCTTGATGTTATTCAATGAGTTTTAATGCTATTATTAAACGCTATCCAACAACAATAATTATTAATGCTAATTAATAACAGAAGAACGTTGTCCAGAAACAATAATGCCATATTATCATTGTCATAAGGATAACATAACCCAATAATACATGCTAAGTTAACAATGATACATGCTATAATAATGCTAAGTTAACAATGATAACAATAATACATGCTGTAATAATGCTAAGTTAACAATGATAACAATAATACCTGTTGTAATAATGCTAAGTTAACAAGGATAACAATAATACATGTAGTAATGCTAAGTTAACAGGAGATCGATGTGCAATAATACATGATATCTCTATATAGTAATATCACATTATACCAATCGCTTAACTAAGCCATAAAAATCAAGCTATACATTATTAAAAAAAATCGTTGAATCAATCTATGTGCCAAAACATTTTCAGTGTATTCAATCGCAATCAAAGTATAGGCAAGGGCAAAGTGGTCAAATGACAAGGTTGGTAGGTAAAATAGATGCGAAACACAGGGATAGTCACTGAGGCGGTTGTCATTAGTTCATCAATCACTGAGCCAGTTAAAGATAGCGCTCTCAGTTAAGGGAATTAAACGTTGGGTAGGAATCGCTATGTAATAACATGCGGTGATTTAAAAAGGCTATCCTTCCAGTCAACGTTGTCACAAATATATTGCAGTCATGCCAATCTACGCCCGGGAAATCATGGAGGAAGGATGGCACTTTTATGCCAGTAAAAATCGGCCAGAGTTACAGTACAGGATGCCAATAAAATCGTGGACAGTCACAGGGCGTGATGCCAATAAAATCAAGAAGAGTTTCAGTACGTTAAGAAAAAAAATATCGTGGAGAAATTCTAGTGAGGGATGCCAATAGAGCCGAGAAGAAGGGTTGGGTGATATGCCCCGAGGATCTAGATGCAACTATGTAAACACCCACCCATTTCATTGTAAAAAGAAAACGTCAAGGTGATCATCATAACACTGAGATTTTTGGGTAAGTCGTTGGGAGAAACAGATGACCAAGAACGCAGAAGGGAAATGAAAACGCAGACTTAAATCATATATATATATATATATATATATATATATATATATATATATATATATATATATATTGATTTTTTTTGTTTCACTCAGTTGGGAATCAAAACTAAAATGCAGACACATTTATAGATATCGTTTCTTTTCACTCAATTGGGAATCAAACTAAAAACGTAGGCATAGATGTTCTATTTTCAAACAATGAGCATCTTGTTGTCCTTCAACTGTAAATGTTGGCTTTTAATTAAAAATCATTGTCAAGCAATAGCATATATACAATCGTTGGTAATGTTAGAGTAAAGGAATAACCCAGACATTGATAACTGTCAAACATTAAGTCTGTCTAGTGCAGCCAATAAAAAGTAATCGTTGACTTTACAAGG
This sequence comes from Picea engelmannii, assembly GCA_009831015.1. Classification (NCBI taxonomy): domain Eukaryota; kingdom Viridiplantae; phylum Streptophyta; class Pinopsida; order Pinales; family Pinaceae; genus Picea; species Picea engelmannii. Next base: position 107,718 of record ML779206.1, on the reverse strand, counting down.
GTAATTTCGCTATCAAGGTAATAGACATTGCAGAGGGAGAACGCAAGCCAAATGTATGAGAAGTGCAGGGAAAAATCGCCTTCAAATGTATTAAATGCATAGGAAGAAAAAAACCGCGGTCCCAACAAAATGTAAGGGTTGTCAATAGGAGGACAAAACGCAGGCTAACCTCATTCTCAATTAAATTAAAGTGTAGAGGTAAATCACAGGGAACGAAGATGAACAAGGCATAGGGTAATCATTCACCGGAAGGCACAATGACCATCAGTCAACCAAGAACAAATAATGTTAAGTTTTAAGCTATTATTAGAGTTCTTTGCATTTCACTAGATAACAATAGCATAGATAGGATCACTGAGAAATACACAATCACAAGAGACACATCATTTATCCTGGGAAAACCTCATGGGGGAGAAAACCTAGCAAAAATTCCTTATTATAGATAGCCAATACAATGCCAAGAGCTAACTCAAACAAATACGGAAATTCCTCTCCCAAGAATGCGCCTCTCTCTATATATATCTTCTCTGACTGCAGCTCTGAAACTTGCTTCTCAATGAACAAGTGAGTGTGTGTCTAAGTGAGGCGCTAAAATCCTTATTTATACAACTTTGGCACATGTGGACGGAGGTGTCTCTTCACTGGCAGGGTCGACTTCTTCTTCTAGGTGGTTATAACCACCTTTAATATATTATGGGGCCTCTTTAATATATCCTGGGGCCGACTTCTTATTCTTCCTATTACAATTATGTTTTGACCAATTGGCAAAAGGGGATTTGGTCTTTTACAATAGCCGACATGATCAATCCACAATAGGGGATTGATCTAATGAATAATACAACAATAATAATTAGAATACACTTTGCAGTTACATTATTTCAACAATCCCCCTTAACAAGAAGGGTATTCTACAACAGCATCAGGCGAGAGAGAGGACAACATCATCAACAGCATCAGGTGGGTGAGAGGACAGCATCATCAATATCATCTTGGGACATTGACTGGTGTATCTATAAATCATCGAAATTTTTTCTCATCAATAGCATCGTCATTCTCAATGGAATGGAATCATCATCTACATCAATATGGATTAGTATAAAACTAATACATCATCATGACAGCACGAGGCTGGTCACATCATCACAGCATGAGGTTGGCTCATCATCACAACACGAGGTTGGCAAACTACACAACAATTAAGCTGGAATCACAACACAACAATTAAGCTGGAAACACAGTACTAGACTGGATTTACGTCACAACAATTAAGTTGGAAGCACAGTACTAGGCTAGTGTATCTCAACACAACAATTAAGTTGGAAACACAATACTAGATTGGCTTTACATCACAACAATTAAGCTGGAAGTACAGTACTAGGCTAGCATATCTCAACACAACAATTAAGATGGAAACATAATACTAGACTGGATTTACGTCATAGCAATTAAGTTGGAAGCACAATACTAGGCTAGCATATCTCAACATGGCAATTAAGTTGAAAACACAATACTAGACTAGCTTTACGTCACAGCAATTAAGTTGGAAGCACAGTACTAGGCTAGCATATCTCAACACAACACTACTCCCTCTTTCGAGGGAGGTCCTTTCAGACTATACCGAGCTTATCTCGAAAGTGCTCAAACTTTACATGAGATAGAGGCTTGGTCAACACATCGGCAACCTGTTCATCCGTGCTAACATATTGGAGCTTTATGGCTCCTCTCTGCACCATGTCACGGATGTAATGATATCGGATCTCTATGTGCTTCGACTAGTCATGAAATACAGGATTCTATGTCATCTTTATGCGTCTCTGGTTGTCACATAGGATTGTAGTTTCTTCCATCTCTAGGTCGAATAGACCAGTCAATAACTTACGAAGCCATATAGGTTTGCAACTAGTAGAACTCGTAGCAATGTATTCTTCTTCTGATGTACTGAGAGAAACGCTGGATTGCTTCCTACTCTACCATGAGATCATGGATGATCCCAAACTGAAACAACATCCTGAAGTTCTCTTCCTGTCAGAGACACTTCCAGCCCAATCTGAATCAGTGTACCCACTCAGTGTGAAATCATTATCTCCATCATAGTTGAGACCACAATCTAATGTACCCTTAAGGTACCTCATCACATGTTTTGCAACAACTAGGTGAACATGTCTGGGTTCTACCAGAAACTGACTCAAGGTGTTCACGAAAAAATAGATATATGGTTTGGTGTTCTTCAGGTACATC
>ML779206.1:90120-105380 GCA_009831015.1 Picea engelmannii | reverse complement strand
GATTGATTCTCCTCTCTGCATCCTTGTATTCTTGAGTTGAGTTCTTAGATTCATCTTCTGGTTTATGTTCTTTCCTTCATATAGTCTGTTTAGGGCATCAAACATTTCTTTCAGAGTCTTCTTTGATGACACATAAGGAATCAGGTGATCTTTGATTGAATCTGCAATGATTTTGTTGGCCATGATTGTGTCCTTTTGGTGCTTTGCTTTGTCTGCAGCATCGACGAGTTCTGGTACTTCCTCTTTGACAAATATTGCTAAGTCATTCTCTTCAAGAATGAGACCAATCCTATACTTCTAGGCACGGAATTTTTCTACTCCTTCTAGCTTGTCAACAAGCTTGGTGCTTGCAAACATCTTTTACCTAGAGCTAGGAAAATGTCCAAAAATGAAAATGCTCAAAATTAAATTATGAACTTACCAGGAAGTGCGCTTGGATGAGGCGAGTATCCTGGTGTGTTTGGATCTGAGAAAATCCATCTTTTACCCCTCCAAACTTGATCTGCGGATTTCTGGACTGGTGCTTCTGGTTTTCTAGTACTTCTGGTACTTTGGTACTCTGGTACTTTTGGTACTTTGTGAAAACTAGGGTTTCACTTTCTGGGAGATCTAGCCACTGAAAAGTTGCGCTCAGGATGCCAAAGTGATCCTTGAGGAAGGGCACACTTTTCTAGATGGTTTTAGGGCTAAAATACTTCATCAACAAAAATCCCTAATTTGCATGTACGGAAACAGTGACATTTTTCACTTTCTCTTGTGAAAGATGATCTCTTCAACTTAGCTCTGATACCATGTTAAGGTTCAAGATATTATTAGATTTATTTGAATTTCAGTAGATAACAATAGCATAGATAGGATCACTGAGAAATACACAATCACAAGAGACACATCATTTATCCTGGGAAACCCTCATGGAGGAGAAAACCCAACAAAACTTTCTTATTATAGATAGCCAATACAATGCCAAGAGATAACTCAAACAAATACAGAAAGTCCTCTCCCGAGAATGTCTCTCTCTCTCTCTCTCTCTCTCTCTCTCTCTCTCTCTCTCTCTCTCTCTCTCTTCTCCAACTGCAGCTCTGAAACTTTCTTCTCAATGAACAAGTGAGTGTGTGTCTAAGTGAGGCGCTAGCCTCCTTATTTATACAACTCTGGCACGTGTGCACGAAGGTGTCTCTTCACTGGCAGGGCCGACTTCTTCTTCTGGGTGGTTATAACCACCTTTAATATATTATGGGGACTTTAATATATTCTAGGGCTGACTTTTTATTCTTCCTATTACAATTATGTTTTGACCAATCCGCAAAAGGGGATTTGGTTGTTTACAATATCCAACATGATCAATTCGCAATAGGGGATTGATCTAATGAATAATACAACAATAATAATTAGAATACACTTTGCAGTTACATTATTTCAACAATTAATAGGTTAGATAGTTGGGTAAAAGCATCCTTCGCTCATCATCCATGCACAGAAACGCAGGGCATTAGAATCTATAGGTTGTTATGCACCGAAGTGACGATCGTCGATTCGGCTCCTGGCCAACTGCTCAGGCGTGGACTGACGAACTAGGGATGAGGATGAAGTAAAAAAAAAAAAGCACCACTCTTCAAAACCAATAGGACAGTCACAACATTCTGGGATCAAATGCCAAGGGAATCAAATCAACAACGAGCTTAAGGCTATGGGGAAATTAAGTTCTCAATTTAAAATGATAAGTCAAACACCTTCTTTACACAATTAAAAGCACAGAAATGGAAGCGTAAGGTCAATAATAATCTACCATGCAGAATAAAATTAAGTGTATCGTAGCCCAAGTCGTCCTCTTTGAGTCATAGTCCCACACGCTCCGTGTAGCGAATGCTTACCGATAGATGAGACTTCATCAGTACCTCTCAGCCAATGCTAGGGATACTCTGCTTCCCCCTTATCCCCCCCAAGCCGCAAAGCGGCCACGCACACTAAACCAGAGAACAACTAGATCCTAGCTTGCCTCGCAAGGATGAGCTACCACTGATCTCCGAGCTAGGTATCCCAACTCCCACAAGCTAAGTCAGTCAAGTCTAAATTTCTGCAGCGTAAGGTTACACATAACATAAGAGATTCATCCTCCTCCTTCTCCCTCCTTTATATAGAGTTTCTAAGTCATTTTCTTTCCCAAATTCCCATTTAATTTAATTCCCAATATTTGATTTAGAAAAATCCTCCCCGTACATGTGTCACCCATCCCCTTCATTGCACCATAAATTAATTTCATTAATTAATTAATTACTCCTATTTCCCTCACCCACCTAAAAGCATTCCTAGAATCTCTCCTAGGTGTCCCTATATTCCCTCACAGAATTTAATGACTTACCCCCTTACTAAATTACTAGTTGAGTTAAATTTAGAAAGTTCTTGAAGGCAAAATTCCTTGCCAAGTTAGTCATTCTGCATTTTCCTTATGTTTCCCTTTTTCTCTTTATGTTTCCCCCTTTTTCCCTTAGTTTCCTAAATCTTTTAAATTTACCTCTTTCCCTTTTTATGTAAAACTCAAATTAGTAAGTGAAGATTCCTTGCCAAGTTAGTCATTCTGCATTTTCCTTATGTTTCCCTTTTTCTCTTTATGTTTCCCCCTTTTTCCCTTAGTTTCCTAAATCTTTTAAATTTACCTCTTTCTCTTTTTACCTCTTTCCTATTTATCCCTTTTAGGATGTACGTATGCGGCACTACGTAATATATAAACATGCTGAAATAACCTCGAACCTCCAAAAATACATCTCAACTAGAAGAAAGGACACTTGGGATAGCACGAGCCGGGATAACTTCAATATACGTTCACCCCCTTGAAATTAGTCGGTGGGGGTTCACTCGACTTCGTTTGACCTAAGATTTGGTTTACCTTTTACCTCGTACGGATGACAGATTAGATAGCCACAAAAGACAGGCATCAATATCATCAATTTAGGATGGAAACACCCATACACTTTTTGAGGTGAGGCAGCAGGCCAATGGGTAGATGGACAACAACCAGCGAACAGTAGTAGTGAGGTTAGCTGGGACATAAAATGGAATACAACCATTGTTTCGATTTGAGCCTGGACACTGACTTGATGATTCATTGATTGGTTCCACTTATTACAACTCACATTGTGTGAGGTGAGGTGAGGTGAGGCGGGTAAACAGGCAGGTCGTTAGTGATGAGTCCATGGGTGGGAGATCCATCAGCAACTTATTGAGGACATGGGGGGAGGTCTTGGCACTTGCATGAGGACATGGATTGAATGGAGCATTCACCTTCCGCATGAGTACCGGGGAAGAAGAGAGTTAGATAGTCAGGCGTTCATTCACATCCAGCATTAGGACCTGGGATAGTCATTGGTTCCTTATACTTTGAGTCTGTGGGTGGGAGATCCATCGATACACTTCCACGCTTGCCTTCTTGGTGCTAGTGTGGTGGTCGATCGTTGTCGCTTTCCCGCATACTCTACCCTTTTTCCCCCTTTTTCATTTTAGTAAAAATTTTAATTAGCATATGTGACAAACAATTAATTCCCTTTTAAAATTTTAAATCCCTCAACAATTTGATTTTAATAACTTAATCGAGTTTCTTACCCCCTTTTGTCACATGTTTAATGATGATTATTAGTATTATTTATTTATTTTTATTTATATATATATATATATATATATATATATATATATATATATATATATATACCACAAGTATCACTTAGACCTAGATTTTATTTTTCCTAGGTTGGGCGACATTTTATTAGGGAAATTGTCTTAAATCTTTTTTATCACATTATTCGTTCTAACGCCATCTATATTTATTCACTTATTATTTAACAACACGACGTGCCCTTTAGAACGCACTAGGTGCTCCAAGGGTGCCACTCGCCTCATTATGTTTCCCTTGTGCGGCATGCCCTTCAGGATGCACTATGTGCTCCAAGGGTGTCACTCGCCTCTTTTCATTTTTCTTGCGCGACAGGCCCTTCAAGACGCACTTTGTTCTCCAAGAGTGCCACTCACCTCCTTTGGTTTTCTTGCGCGATGTTCCCTTCAGGACACACTCCGTGCTCCAAGGGTGCCACTCGCCTCTTGACTGACTTGATAGACATCAAAAACCCCTGGAGTCAATACTCCGTCAGGTGATCTTGTGGGAGACTAAGGGCCTCTAAGGAATAAGGCCCCTGCCTTATTGCGCGCCCCTTAGAATAATCGTGAGGGACTGTTGCAGTCTGCCCTCATGGCATCGTGGGTCTTCTCGAACTAAGAAATCGTTAACCTACAGTTCGAGCCACGGCAAGAGTGCTAGTAGGCTATGGCAAGGTTGATGTCCACACCTCTCCCTCAATGTCTCTAGTTATCGTGTGTGACCCCTCTACTCCACATGTGAGTCTGTCCGGCAAGCTATCGTCAGCTTGCATCATCAACGAATCATGTCAGAAATAACATCCATAATCATATCATCTAATCAGATTCACAAATGTCATATATATAATAATCAAACCCCAATAATCCACTCCCCGACTCGATCCGGAGTCCAAGGGGTTTCATCGATGCCTCTGCATCCTCGAGGTCCAAAATCCTACACACTCAGGAAAACTGAGTCAATCGCACATGTCTATGTCAATACAGGAAAATAACATGTCATCAATTCATAATGCCTCATAATCATAATCAAATGCCCAACAGTATAATAATATGGATCACTTGCAAGCAAATGCCCTCAAAGAATAAGTTCGCTCAGTGCGCACAAGAGAGGGATGTTACATACACCCCCTCTTGGTCTAAACTTCATCCCGAAGTTTCATAGTATAAGTGTCGAAATAATGTGTATCACGGTATCATAAGTATATCTATCAAACAAAAATGGAAACTGCTGGCACATATCATATTCATCCTCCCAGGTCACCGAGTGTGGACTATAGTTGTCCCACTGGACCTTGACCTGATCTACTGTTCGACATCGTAGTGGTCGAATGCGATGATCCAAGATGAAAATCGACTCAGTCGTGAGCGTCCCCTCGTCCGATACCTGCAAGGAACTCATGTCAATAACATGTGTAGGATCACTAATATCATGTCTCAAAACAGATACGTGAAAAACATCATGCATACGCCTCAAAGAATCAAGAAAGGCTAGTCTATAGGCCATGGGCCCCTTCTTCTCCACATTCTCGAAAGGTCCCACGAACCTAGGAGATATTTTAGCTCCTTTTCCAAACTTGATTGAACTCTTATGCAGTTTTACCCGCAAGAAGACTCGATCACCAACCTCGTAACTACGGTCGACACGGTGCACATCAGCATAACTCTTTTGTCGATCCTGCGCTTCTTTGATCCTTTGTCTTATTCTTTGAATTTTCTCCTCCATTTCTTGGATCACTTCTGGTCCCACCGAGACCCTATCCTCAAGCCTATCCCAAATCAAAGGCATCTGACACGGTCGCCCGTAAAGAAACTCGAAAGGCGTCATCTTAATGGTTCTTTCGTAACTGTTGTTATAAGTGAATTCCACCAGTGGAAATAATTCTTCCCAATGCTTTTTTTGGTCCATCACGTACATGCGCAACATGTCCTCCAAGGTCTGGTTCATTCGTTTGGTCTACCCGTCATTCTCCGGGTGATACGTAGTACTAAAATTAAGTTGGGTTCCCAAGGCCTCTTGGAAACTGGTCCAAAATCGTCCAGTAAACATCGATCCTCGATCAGATATAATCCTCTTAGGCATGCCATGTAGCCTCACAATCTCACTGATGAAAACTCTAGCTATGTCAGGTGCCTAATACCTCATACACACGGGAATAAAATGAGCACTCTTCGTCAGAGTGTCGAATACCACAAAAATCGAGTCGTGTCTCCTTGCCGTCAGTGGAAATCCAACCATGAAATCCATCAAAATGACCTCCCATTTCGATTCTGGAACATCGTGTGGTTGTAGTAATCATGTTGGATGTCTATGTTTAGCCTTTAAATGCTGACATTCTAGACATCTGGCCACATAGTTAACTATGTATGCCTTCATTCCTTTCCATAAGAATAAGGGTTTAAGGTTCGCCCTCATCTTCGTAACTCCCAGGTGATCCATGTACATTGATCGGTGAGCCTCGTTTAGGATCAAACTCCTCAACTCATCGTTCGGTGGTACGTAAATCCAATTTTTAAACCTCAATAATCCATCATCGTCAAACATAAATCATTCAAATCTTGGTACCATCATTTTGTTTTGTCCGATAAAATCCTCGACCTCTTTGTACCAGTCATCATCGCATTGTAAAGTTAGACTATTTCACGTAGATTCGTCTGAAGAGGCAACACCGAAAAGATGCATGATCTCCAACTCAATGCATCTTCCACTCGGTTCATTGTTCCTTTTATGTAAGAAATCTCGAAATCGTACTCACTAAGCAATTCCGACCAACGTCGTTGTCACGTGTTCAAGTCGCTTTGCGTAAAGATGTGTTGTAGTCCACAGTGGTCTGTATTTAGTTCAAATTTTCATCCAACAAGGTAGTGTCTCCAAACCGTCAAGGCATAAACAATGGCTAACAACTCCAATTCGTGTGTCGCATAGTTCTCCTCATGCCTTCTCAGTTTCCTCGAGATGTAAGTGATCACTCGTCCATCTTGCATCAAGACTCCGCCTAAGCCTCCCTTGGATGCATCAGTGCATACCAAAAAGTCTGCATCCATGTCAGGGACCTTTAGTATCGGTGTTTTTATCAACAACTCCTTCAGCCTCTGGAATTCTTCTGCGCATTTCTTGGTCCAAACAAACTTCTTGTTCTTCTTCTACAATTCCGTGATCGGATTTTCTATCTTCGAAAATCCCTCGACGAACCGTCGATAGTATCCTGCTAAACCCATCAAGCTACGCACTTCCGGGACATTCATCGGCGTAGGACATTCCATAATATCCTCAACCTTTTTTGGATCTACAGTAATACCTTCTCCATAGATGACATGCCCTAAGTAGTGAATCTTCGATTGATAAAATGAGCATTTGGACAAATTCCCATACAATTTGTGCTCTCGCAGACACTATAGTACCAAGCGTAATTTCTCATCATGCTCCTTTGTCGTCCGAGAGTAAATCAAAATATCATCAATGAATACTTGGATGAACTTGTCCAAGTACTCGCGAAACACCCCGTTCATCAAACTCATAAATACCCCTAGGGCGTTGGTTAGTCCAAACGGTAAAACAGTAAACTCATAATGACCAAATCTCGTCTTAAAGGCAGTCTTAGGGGCGTCATCCTCCTTGATTTGTAATTGGTGATACCTTGATCTCAAGTCGATATTGGAAAGAACTGTCGCACCCTTCATCTGATCGAACATATCATCAATCCTTGGCAGTGGATATTGATTCTTGATCGTTGCCTTGTTCAATTGGCATTAGTCAATGTAGAGTCTCCACAACCCATCCTTCTTTTGTATGAAAATAGAAGGCGCACCCCACGGTGACACACTTGGGCATATCAGTCCCAAGTCTAGCAATTCCTTCAGCTACATTCTCAACTCCTATAACTCTGGGGTCGACATCCGATAAGGCATTCTAGCTATCAGTTCAGTCCTCGGTTTTAGGTATATGGTAAAATCTAATTCGCTCTCCGGTGGCATCCCAGGTAACTCCTCTGGGAAGACATCCACAAACTCTCTCACCACAGGAAGGTTTTCTAGACCTTCCGCTACTCCCTTCTCTTTTAACGCAAGGATCGCATAAAGATTACGTCCCTTAAGCATGCTCTTCTATAGCTGCAAGGAAGAGATGAACCTCAGGGAAACTCATTAGTTTCGTCCTACAATCACGCATCTTTGTCCCTCATCATCGACCAAGCTCAATTGTTTCATCTTACAGTTGAGTATCGCCTCATGCGATTCCAACTAGCCCATATTGATCACGATGTCATAAGATCCTAAGATCATGACGTACAGGTTGGCCCTAGTGAAAAACTCTCCCAGGTTAAGGGCACAGCCCGTAACCTTTCCTCCAACCTTATGTTTGGCTCCTGAAGCCATCTCTACAAAAATAAACTCATCCTGTTCGACTGCCTTTACCTTAATCCTTTTTAGCATTGCACCGGAAATGAAGCTCGCGGTAGCACCAGGATCTATCAAAATACTAAGGGTCTGGTCAACGATGGTACCTGTCATCTCGAGCACAGTCGACTGGTTCTCTACCTGGCGGTTATTCACCGCTGCATGAATCCGATGGGCCTTGCCCAAATCTCCCATGGTAGTGGGTCCAGCTGATCCATATGCTCAAGTCCTCTCCACTATGCATTCGCGTTGGTAGTGTGTCTACCCACAAGTCCAATACCCCTTCTTCGGTCCAGTAATCCTGGTACCCGAAGTAGAATATGACGGCCCACCGACCTGGAATCCTAGTATGTTTTGCTAAATGGGTCGAAACCATTGTTGTTGCGGTCGACGTTGTTGTTGATGTTGTGGTACCCGATAAGGTGTCTTCTACTGAGGCGTTGGTCACCGAGGTGTAGTGAAAGTGGATCCTCTCTGGAATCCATGATATCTTAGTGTCTGTCTTGTTGGTGTCTGATGCTGTTGTGCACCAGATTCCATCTGCCATGTTGGTATCGCTGGAGTCCTGCTCTGACCCTCACTGATAAGCTCCTCCTCTGCTATGAGGGACTTCTGGATGACATCATGTAAGGTATGAGGCATCAGAATCCCAACCTTTGCACGTATGCTGACATTAAGGCCAAAGAAGAACCTGTTGACCTTAAGTTTCTCAGTATTAAGGTGTGGAGCATATCGAAGAAGCTCCATAAAACGGGCCTCGTACTCGGGCACCGTACGACCTCCCTATCGTAAGGAGTTGAACTCGTTGAGCTGACACTCAATGCATTCCTCTGATAGCTACCTCTCTCGGAACCATTCCTCGAACAGTTCCCATGACACGTCTTCGACAACCATGTTCAGTTGCGACAGGGGCGTCTTCCACCATAGAAGAGCGCTCCCCTTTAGTTGAAAGACCGCCATGCAGACCTTCATCTTGGAGATATAGTCGCGAAGTAAAAAGAACATTGCCATATTCTCCAACCATGACTCGACGGTTGCGTCGTCCGGGGCACCAAAGAACTCGGGAAATTTCACCTTCTCGAGTTCGCGGTGAATGCCACCAGTACCGACCGGAGCGTGTGGTGGACCCTCAGGGGGTGTTGGCACCCTGGCCTCCTCTCTTTCCAAACAGTTGATCAGTGCCTCAGACATCCACTGAAAACACCTCATCATCCCGACCACATCACCCATCGCTATCTTCTCCTTCCTGACAACTTGTTCATCTCCCTAGGGGTTAGACCCCTCAGGCGTGGATGCTACTAGAGGCATCGCACCTCCTCCCCTAGCACCCCTTCATCTACCTCTATGGCATCCTCTAACCATGATTACCTGTACAAATACAATTCAATTGAATTAGCAACATTATAATCAAATATCATATCAACGGAAGCCGTAGTGATCCCAAGTCACGGGTTGAACCCTCCCTCTGATACCATATGTAACGACCCCAATACGTTACGAATACAAGCAAAGAAAAGTGCAAATTTGTTTTTTGTTTTTAGGCAAGGAGGAAACGACGACACAGTTAACCATTCCTAGACGATTAACACACGCACACCCATCACGCAACAGAAAACTATCACTCCACACACTGGCACAAGAGAAACTGGGCGAAACATGCATAAAACAACAAAGAGAAACGACTACCCGCCTGACACAACATGACCACGCCTACAAGCTAAGGGACAACATCCCCCTCCCGACACAATGGACTTGATGACCAATGACTAGAACCTCAAGGCGTGCGAACCAAATGCATGAAGGAATTACAACCCAAGCGCTAACAACAACTTACAACAATCAACAACACCCACACAGAAAGCACAGACCTCGACCAAGTTATCCTTCACCTATATCCCTTAAGGCGCGCAATGATCCCCTCATCAAGAATCATGTCATCCCCAAGTGATAGGCACAACTATAACCTTGGTGCGACACATCCTATCTGGACCAAGGACTCTAGATAATTCTGACACACTAGGAGCCGAATACTGACAAGAAGGCTACACCCATACCTCAAGCAACAAGTCGACAAGACGCAACATGACTACAATCAAAAGGAAAAGCTCATGCTAGTACCCGACTCCGCCAACAACACATCCAATAACTGATAAGATAGGTGTCTAAGTGCGAAGGTCGAACTGTTACCAAGCTACTAAGATCATAAATGTTATCATAATGCGCACTAAGAAAGGCACTTAACCAAATCAAATACGCTTATCAACAATTATAAATTGTCCATTAAAATAAACGAACTACTGAACATTTTAAAGGTGCTCCACGCTGCTTATAAAAATAATTGTCATTATTGTCTAAAAGGGCTAATCCTTAATGAGTTCGATGTCTATAATTAATGCCACTTCAATGCTAATCATTGTTATTCGATGCTATTTCATTGTCTATAAATGAGTGCCAATCCAATTCTAAATTTAATGCCATTTTATGTTGTTATGCGGTTATAAATAAAAGCCATTTTGACGTTTTTCAATGCAATTGTAATGCTATCTTCTTGTTTATAATTAAATTTCATGCCCATCTATTTAATTCAATTTGATGCTAATATGTTTCTTATAAAATAATTGTCACCTCGATGTTATTCAATGAGCGTTAATGCTATTATTAAACGTTATCCAACAACAATAATTATTAATGCTAATTAATAACAGAAGAATGTTGTCCAGAAACAATAATGCCATATTATCGATGTCATAAGGATAACATAACCCAATAACACGTGCTAAGTTAAAAATGATAACAATGATACAGGTTGTAATAATGCTAAGTTAACAATGATAACAATAATACATGTTGTAATAATGCTAAGTTAACAATGATAACAATAATACATGTTGTAATAATGCTAAGTTAACAAGGATAACAATAATACATGATGTAGTAATGTTAAGTAACAGGAGATCGTTGCACAATAATACATGATATCTATATATAGTAATATCACATTATACCACCCCGGATGGGGTGACACAATGCACAGCACCGCCACTTGGCACAATGCTCAACCTCATATTAAGTGTGGCAGGCCACTCCCCATCTACTCAACATTAATGATGGAATCAGGCCATTACCCCCAACCTCCTGATAAGTGACCTCTCCCTCACGGGAAAGGGTCAGCTCTGCAAGCACTTACTATGGAAGAGTTAATTGGGAGCTATGTCCCTCCATCACACAAGTCGGTGAAAGCGAGGAGGCATGGTCACATTCAGCTCATTCTTTCTCTGCATATTTCCACCTTTTGTGAGCTCTGGTGTGTTTTTCTCTGCATCTTTCCGCCATTTGTGATCTCTGGTGTGTTTGATATCCCCTCCTTCACTACGATGCCTAGGGAGTGAGGTAAAACTCGATGTGGTTCGGCTTGGTATACCCACGCTGCTCAGCGACAGAGGAGACAACAATTGGAAAAATCGCTCTCGTTGGCCAGCTCCATTTTGCGTCAGAGAGAAAAGGCGACCAGTCTCTCACCCTGGGCTTATGCAGATGAGTTTTCGACGGAGGATAGTGATCATACCCCTCCAGAGAAATTCCCACTCTCTGAACTGGGTAATTGGAACCCCACAAGCGCTATGCGAGAAGAAAATAGTTTGAATGCCCTTGAAACTCAAGTAAGGAGCAGCATGATGGGAGGGCTCTGTGATGAATTCCCAACCTGTTATGTCGAGGAAGTGCCTTACACGGAAAACACTTTGACTTCCCTTGAAACTCAAACAAGAAGCAGCATGAGGGGGGGGGCTCTATGAGGAACTCCCAACTTGTTATATCGAGGAAGTGCCTTACACGGATTTGGTTTCACAGGGAACCATCGTGGAAATTGAGCGCCATGAATACATAGCATCCATGGACAATGGCGTGGGAAACGAAGGTACATAGGAGGTTACTCCAAGTGAGACAGTGACAATGGGGATGAAGGCCACTCCGGGAGAGGGTGACGAAACCCCAGCGCCACCTTCCACATGAGCCATGCATGGATATACTAGTGCCCCACCACCCTTCCTCTAAGCGACACACTTGAATTTAGTGTTCGAACTACGAGGACAGATGGTTGACCAGGAGCATAGGGCCCTCCTAATGGGACAGTGGTTGGATATGCTTTTCGACACGTACTCTAATGCCCCAGCGAATCAAAAATGCCCAACGTGTGCCCAGCCATTTGTAATGTAGGCTAGAGAAGCGCGGCAGGAGAACGAGGACGACAGACCACCGGGTATTTGATCTAGTCAATTTCAATATTTTTTTTCTTTTACTTCCAACCATGTTGGGGCTCCCTTTTGCTATGGATTTTACAATTCAGGATTATAAAAAATCTCTCTATAATGCCTTAAATAGTCTTAAGACGATGCATGGCCATCTGCCCTGGTTTCCTTCGAGCAAGACAGATGGCGGAACAATCTCTCTTTTTTTTTCTATCTAGAAGAAACATATGCGCCCCAAGTTGTGTTGGTTTCCAGTCAAATGGCGGCACACTTGGTGGTTGTAGCACCATTGTATCTTTTTGTTAATATAATATAGCAAGCAACACCCTTTTTTACTTTAAAAAAAAAATCGCATTATACCAATCGCTTAACCAAGCCAAAAAAATCAAGCTATACATTATAAAAAAAAAATCGATGAATCAAGCTATGCGCCAAAATGTTTTCAGTGTATTCAATCTCAATCAAAGTACAGGAAAGGGCAGAGTGGTCAAATGACAAGGCTGACAGGTAAAACAGATGCGAAACACAAGGATAGTAACTGAGGCAGTTGTCATCAGTTCATCAATCGTTGAGCCAGTTAAATATAGCGTTGTCAGTTAAGGGAATTAAACGTTGGGTAGGAATCGCTATGTAATAACATGCGGTGATTTAAAAAGGCTATCCTTCCAGTCAACGTTGTCACAAATATATCGCAGTCATGCTAATCTACATGCGAGAAATCATGGAGGAAGGACGACGCTTCTATGCCAGTAAAAATTGGGGATATTTTCAGTACAGGATGCCAATAAAATCGTGGACAGTCATAGGGCGTGATGCGAATAAAATCAAGAAGAGTTTCAGTACGTTAAGCAAAAAAATATCGTGGATAAATTCCATTGAGGGATGCCAATAAAGTTGAGAATAAGGGTTGGGTGATATTCCCCGAGGATGTAGATGCAACTGTGTAAACACCCACCCATTTCACAGTAAAAAGAAAACATCGAGGTGATCATCATAACACTGAGATTTTTGGGTAAGTCACTGGGAGAAACAGATGACCAAGAACGCAAAAGGGAAATGAAAATGTAGACTTAAATCATATATATCGTTTTGTTTTTTTTCACTTAGCTGGGAATCAAAACTAAAACGCAGACACATTTATAGATATCGTTTCTTTTCACTCGGTTGGGAATCAAACTAAAAACGCAGGCATAGATGTTTTGTTTTCAAACAATGAGCATTTTGCTGTCCTTCAACTGTAAATGATGGCTTTTAATTAAAAATCAATGTTAAGCAATAGCATATATACAATCGTTGGTAATGTTAGAGTAAAGGAATAACCCAGACATTGATAATTGTCAAACATTAAATCTGTCCAGCGCATCCAATAAAAAGTAATCGTTGACTTTACAAGGGTAATTTTTCTATCAAGTTAATATACATTATAGAGGGAGAACGCAAGCCAGATGTATGAGAAGCGCAGGGCAAAATCGCCTTCAAATGTATTAAATGCATAGGAAAAAAAAAACCCCAGTCCCAACAAAATGTAAGGGTTATCAACAGGAGGACAAAACATAGGCTAAACTCGTTCTCAATTAAATTAAAGTGCATAGGTAAATGGCAAGGAACGAATATGAACAAGGCATAGGGTAATCATTCTCCAGAAGGCGCAATGACCATCAGTCAACCAAGAACAATTAACAGGGTAGGCGGCTGGGCAAAAGCATCCTTCACTCATCATCCACGCATAGAAAAGTAGGGCATTAGAATCTATAGGTCGCTATGCACTGAAGTGATGATCGTCGATTTGTCTCATGGCCGACTGCTCAGGCGTGGACTGACAAACTAGGGATGAGGACGAAGTAAAAAAAAAAAAAAAGCACCACTCTTCACAACCAATCAATAAAACCAATAGGACAGTCATAACATTTCGGGATCAAATGCCAAGGGAATCAAATCAACAACGAGCTTAAGGCTATGGGGAAATTAAGTTCTCAATTTAAAATGCTAAGTCAAACACCTTCTTTACACGGTTAAAATCACAGAAATGGAAGTGTAAGGTCAATAATAATATACCATGCATAATAAAAGTAAGTGTATCGTAGCCCAAGTCGTCTTCTCTGAGTCGTAGTCTCATTCACTTCATGCAACTCCCGCTTTTTGACTAATGAGACTTCACCGGTACCTCCCAGCCAACACTAGGGGTACTCTTCTTCCCCTTAGCCCCCTGAGACGTAAAGGGGCCATGCACACTAAACCAGAGAATAGTTGGCTCCCAGCTCGCCTTGCAAGGCTGAGCTACCACTCCTCACCGAGCTAGGTATCCCAACTCCCACAAGCTAAGTCAGTCAAGTCTAAATTTTTGCAGCGTAACGTTACACATAACAGAAGAGATTCATCCTCCTCCTTCTCCCTCCTTTATATAGAGTTTCTAAGTCATTTTCTTTCCCAAATTCCCATTTAATTTAATTCCCAATATTTGATTCAGAAAAATCCTCCCCGTACATGTGTCACCCATCCCCTTCATTGCACAATAAATTAATTTCATTAATTAATTAATTACTCCTATTTCCCTCACCCACCTAAAATCATTCCTAGAATTGCTCCTAGGTGTCCCCATATTCCCTCACAGAATTTAATGACTTACCCCCTTACTAAATTACTAGTTGAGTTCAATTTAGAAAGTTCTTAAAGGCAAGATTCCTTGCCAAGTTAGTCATTATGCTTTTTCCTTATGTTTCCCTTTTTCTCTTTATGTTTCCCCCTTTTTCCTTTAGTTTCCTAAATATTTTAAATTTCCCTCTTTCCCTTTTTATCTAAAACTCAAATTAGTATGTGAAGACTCTACCCGTTTTCCCCCTTTTTCTTTTTAGCAAAAATTTTAATTAGCATATGTGACAAACAATTAATTCCCTTTTAAAATTTTAAATCCCTCAATAATTTGATTTTAATAATTTAATCGAGTTTCTTACCCCCTTTTGTCACATGTTTAATGAT
>ML779206.1:67485-86291 GCA_009831015.1 Picea engelmannii | reverse complement strand
AGACACCATCATGGAATGGACCCTAATATGTCCAACTTGTCCAACTTTAAAATCTTGGCAAAACCTTATTTGATTTGGATTGAATATATTATCCATCACTTGAGTATGCTTCTCTTTATGTCAATTTTAATCACTGCCACAAATAATCATAATACTATTTTCAACCATCTTCTAGTTCTTCAACAGTATCTTTCTAGCCACACATTGCTTCCTCCATATATTTTCACTTGTCATTCTTGCAACCTTCCCAAATTTTCCTCACATTTGTGGGCATTTGGAACACCATGCTGCCAACCCTACACCAAAGCACCCAAAGCTATTAGCTTCACCTTTGAATCATATTTGGGCATTTGGAACACCATGCTGCCAACCCTACACCAATCCACCCAAAGCTATTAGCTTCACCTTAGAATCATATTTGTGTTGAATTTTCTACATGAGATAATATATGATAGATGTATTATTACAATGATGAGTGTTCCATATATAAAAAACATATGGAGACTATCCATGAAGGGATGCATCCCTTGGATAATAAATAACTATTTATTATTATTATTACTTATTATATATATTATTTAATAATCAATAATTATATTATTAATTATTAATCTAGGAGAATGTCTCCCCGATGTTGTCCAAACATCAACACTCCCTCTCAACGAGGGAGGCATTCTGCATCATGCCAAGCTTGTCTATGAAGTATACAAACTTTGCCCTAGACTCATGACACCTATCTATTAGTCCTTGGAGATGTCTCTCTCCCTCTTGAATCAAGGGGAAACTCCCCCTACAACTCTCCCTCTGAGCCAACTGACTCTCTCTGAGATCAGGCTCACTCTGGGTCCGCATGTGATAACATCTAGCATCTTGAGTTTTTATCATTCCTAGTCAAATGAAGATTTTCCAGGTCCTATCAAGCTACCAACTAGGTCTGTTTTTTACCTCAAGTTGGTTCTAAGTTTCAATTGTCTAACAATGGTTTGTTGTTGTTTTAGGACAACAAGCTGTTCAATAACTTCTTCTCTTTTTTGTTACGGTTATATAGGCCATTTAGGTGCTCTAGCATGTAGTTTTTGTCACCAAGGGTTAGCACATGCATACCAAAATAAATGTAACACACCTAGAGATATTTACTGCTGAAAATACTGTAGTTCTAAAACACTAACATACATGAAAATGAACATAGGTATTTTTGGTCAACATGACCTTGGATAACCCCACGGGGAAAACCAGTTTGGAATATAAGTGTATATATAGGGAGAATAGAAGGTGGTATACAACAAGTACAATAAACAGAAGAACTTGATACAATAACAACTTGATCCAAGCTGCAATACAAGCCCAACCGAAGCAAGTGCCTCCCTAGGAAGGTGCACCCTCCAAAAATGCTGTCAAGACCACTGAACTGGAGCTCTCTGCCAATTGGAAGCTCTGATGGAGAAACCCTCCCACCGTACTATGATATTGAGATGTAGCTTCCCTCTGAAACAAACCTCACTACAATATGAGTTCTAAAAGTCCTCACTGCTGATGATGCACCCTCCTCACCAAGTGTGCCCTCCTCCAAGCAAGAACCTCTCCACTAAATAACTGAGGACCTAAGCTTGTTGGCTGCCTCCATGGATAGAAGCACCCAAGATTTCCTCAACACATGCAACAAACCTCATCCTCATGCTCTCTCTCAATCTCTCCAAGTGAAAAAATGAGTGAATAATTGAGCTCTCCTTTGCCCTATGCGCCCTCCTTAAGGATGCACAAAGAAACCTAATAAATGCGTGGATGAGATCATCTCATCTCATCCTAAGTCAATGGTTGAGATCATCTCAAGTAAATCTTAACTCAAAACCCACTTTACTTAAGTTTCCATAATTTCACTTTATGTCCCTTAATTCACCCACAAAGTGAATTAATTGTCATGTTAGGCTAAAATGACCAAATTTCACTTTTGACTTAAATCTCCTAAGTCAAAGTGAAATTAGACATAAGGTACATGGTACAAAGTACTTCCCACATGTGTTTATAAGCTCACAAACACAAGGGGACCACTTTCCAAGGTACCCAAATCTCAACATGCCCTCTTACCGAGGAAAGTGCCCTTCACCCCCAATCTCATCCCTACAGTGGACATGGTTGCCTACTGGAAAACACTCTGTGAGTATGGTTGTACCCTGGTCAATGAAAGTAGTCTCTGACACATATATTCTCAATTTGCGTGATCTATAGATGGAAGTGTCTCTCCACCTATCCAAGATCACCTAGATCTTGGTATCAAACCAAAGATCTCCACCTTGGTCTCCCACCAAGGATTTCTACCTCCTGGCATCTCGCTAACGGTCACTACTCTTGGCATCTCACCAAGAGTCACTCTCTTGGAATATCACCAAGAGTCTTCCTCTCTTGGTATCTCACCAAGAGTACTAGAATCTCGGCATCTCACAAAGACCCTCAACTTGGCCTCTCGCCAAGTAGCTTCCACCTGAAGTGGAACCAAAATATGATCTGTCTGTCTCCATATCCAAGTGAGGCTCAAGCCTCTTTGGTGCCCTGTCGCCCCTCCTCATCAATCTCTGATGCTCTGAAGCCCCTGCACCAACCCTCTGTCTCGACAACTCTGAAACTAAAGCTGTCCTAGGTGGACCAATCACCCCTGATGATGGTGTCCATGCAAAGTGAGTCTGAGCTCCCTCTGAATCATTACTATGAGTCAGTAGGTCCTCCTCAACTCTGTCTCCCCACCTGATGCTAGATGGTGTAACAACATACAAAGTAGTCACGAATGCAAACTCTCTCACAAACTGTTCATCGAACTCAAGCTCCTCTGCTGTCGCTGCTGAAACATCCTGCAACTTCTTCTTCTTCTTGGAAAACTGTCCTGCATAGTGACCCATCTCTCCATAATCAAAGAATCTCATTGTGCTCATGTCTCTCTTTTTCCCACTGTTGCTCTCTCCTTCTTGTGGTGGGGCCCGAAATTTGGGATCTTGTTGACCTCCTTGGTCAGTCTTCTTCTTTCTTTTTGTCCAAAGAGCAAGATCCTCATCACCTTGCACTATCTGTTGCTGTCCAGAAGCCTCTGATATAAGTCTAGTCTCCTCCTGAATGAAATCATCCCACATCCTCTCCCATGTGGGCATGACCTCCCTGGAAAGAATGCCATGAACTCATGGACCCCATGGTTTGGTAAAGTTGTTTAAGGCTCTCCTCACCATAGAATCTGGGTCCACCACCTCTCCAACGGATCCAAGCTCATATCTAATTTGGGTGTATTGACCAAGGAAATAAGTGACCGACTCATCCTGGATCATACGAATGCCCCTGAGTCAATCATGAAGAACCATCTTCGGGTTCTCGTTAGAGCTCTCATAAATCTTGCATAGAGATGCCGACATCTCAAATGCATAAGCTTTCCCAATCAAGTGGGGAATGATGTGATCCCGCACTGCATCACATATCATCCTCTTTTCCTTGTTGTTCCTCTTCCTGAAATTTGCTAACAAGACGAGAGCAGTAGCAATGAGAACATGAACAACTGCCTGAACTATATCCCATAGTTCAAGGTCCTCCAAGACAAAGACAATCCTGGCCTTCCAAGGTGACCAGTTTCTAGCTCCAGCTAGCCTATCCTCCACACGCATCTGAAATGCTAACATCACTGCCGAATGCACTCAAATTTATGCTCCAACTGCAAATGAATGTTTCCTCACTCCTGTCAACAAATGTGTGAAAAGAGGAAAATGAACATCGACCTCACTCCTAGCAATATAGGTGTGAAAAGAGGTCGTGAAAAATCAGCCTCACTCCTACCACGTAGGTGTGAAAAGAGACTGACGAAAATGTCCACAAAATGCTCTACAACCCTCTACAAAAATCTACCAACAAGATGCCACTAAACTCTGTCAATGGTTGTCCACAAAATCTGCCCAAAAGGTGTCTAAAACAATCCACTCATATGCTGTCCAAAACTTAGCAAAAATCAACCACCAAGCTCTGATACCATGAAGATTTTCCAGGTCCTATCAAGCTGCCAACTAGGTTTGTTTTTGACCTCAAGTTGTCTCTAAGTTTCAACTGTCTAACAATGGTTTGTTGCTGTTTTAGGACAACAAACTGTTCAGTAACTTCTTCGCTGATTTGTTATAGTTACATAGGCCATTTAGGTGCTCTAACATGTAGTTTTTGTCACCAAGGATTAACACATGCATACCAAAATATATGTAACACACCTAGAGATATTTACTGCTAAAAATACTATAGTTCTAAAACATTAACATACATGAAAATGAACACATGTATTTTTGGTCAACATGACCTTGGTTAAAACCCCCCAAGGAAAACCAGTTTGGAATATAAGTGTATATACAGGGAGAATAGAAGGTGGAATACAACAAGTACAATAAATAGAAGAATATGATAGAATAGCATCTTGATCCAAGCTGCAATACAAGCCCAAATGAAGCAAGTGGGCCCTCCAAAAATGTTGTCAAGACCACTAAATTGGAGCTCTCTTCCAACTGGAAGATTTTATGGAGAAACTCTCCCACAACACTCTGATACTGAGATGTAGCTTCCCTATGAAACAAACCTCACTGCAATCTGAGATCTGAAAGTCCTCCTTGCTGATGATGCACCCTCCTCACCAAGTGCACCCTCCTCCAAGAAAGAACCTCTCCACTAAATAACTAAGGACCTAAGCTTGTTGGCTGCCTCCATGGATAGAAGAACCCAATATTTCCTCAACACATGCAACAAACCTCATCCCCATGCTCTCTCTCAAACTCTCCAAGTGAACAAATGAGTGAATAATTGAGCTCTCCTTTGCCCTATGCGCCCTCCTTAAGGATGCAAGAAGAAACCTAATAAATGGGTGGATGAGATCATCTCATCTCATCCTAAGTCAATGGTTGAGATCATCTCAAGTAAATATCAACTCAAAACCCACTTTACTTAAGTTTCCATAGTTTCACTTTATGTCCCTTAATTCACCCAAAAAGTGAATTAATTGTCATTTTAGGCTAAAATGATCAAATTTCACTTTTGACTTAGATCTCCTAAGTCAAAGTGAAATTAGACATAAGGTACATGGTACATGGTACAAATTACTTCCCACATGTGTTTAGAAGATCACAAACACAAGGGGACCACTTTCCAAGGCACCCAAATCTCAACAAAATCAACAAGACTAAGGAGAAAGACTACACCTGGGCCATTCACCAGAGGTACACCCTTGTGAGTGAATGTCAGCCCGATGCTAACTGAAACGTGGAAAGAACCTCAAGAAGATCGAGTCCATATTATTCCTTGTCATGATCAATGAAGGACTACACCTAGGCCCATTTACCACAAGTACACGTTTGTGATAAATGTATCCTATCTCCCTTGGTCTACAACCCAATCTAGGAGAAGGTCCACCCGATGCTTACTCAAGACATTCACTACAGGTACACCCCTGTGGGTGAAAGTATTCCTGATGTTTCCACACACTGGAGGAACACTAACACATCAAGTATTCTATTTTTTGATGACTACGCTTGGGCCATTCACCATTGGTCAAACCACCATGACCAATCTTGGGAGAATATCTTCCCGATGCTGAAACATCAACACTCCCTATTATCTAGGGAGGTATCTTTCCATGATGTAATCATCTAGTAGTCCACTGACTACTATGTAATCAACTAGTAGCACACAACTACTACCATGCCATTGGTAGCTCGAATCATCAGTCATAGTCTCTGCGATCAAGAAACACACAACTGCTCCAAGTGATATGGTAGTCTCCATGAAAATCAACTAGTAGCATACAAATACTACAATACCATCCAATAGAACACGACTGTGCTGATCCATAGTAGTACACAACTACTGTCTAGTGGTACACAACCACTGCTAGTAGCACACAACTACTGTACAGTGACACACAGTCACTGTCATTGGTACACAACCACTGTAGTAGCACACAACTACTGTCCAGAGGCACACAGTCTCCATGAGTGGTACACAACCACCATAGTAGAAAAAGGTTTGTCACACATGGAACTCCCATGTGGACTTCTAGAGGCTACTCCCTCTATAAACACTAGGGTCAACTCCCCATAATGTGACACGGCAAGGTCAACTCCCTTGAAGTGTCCTCATGTGTTTCCACAAGGGACGTGTCCTCATGTGGTCTCCACAAGGGACATTGGGATATAATCCCAAACCCACTTATCCCTCTCGGATAAGAGCCCTCACAGATCAACTCAACTCAGTCACAGAGGAGTACGATATGGACTTCTAGAGGCTACTCCCTCTAGAAACACCTGGGTCAACTCCCCATAATGTGTGACGTCAAGGTCAACTCCCTTGATGTGTCCTCATGTGCTCTCCACAAGGGATGTGTCCTCATTTTCTCTCCACAAGGGATATTGGGCTATAAGCCCAAACCCACTTATCCCTCTCGGATAAGTGTCCTCACAGATCAACTCAACTCAGTCACAAAGGAGTACGATCTGGAGAATGTCTCAAGAAGCTGCAAACATCAACACTCCCTCTTAGCGAGGGAGGCATTTGTTGATTTTTCAATAAGCTAGGCTTAAGCATGAAGTTCATTCCATATATATATATATATTTCGTTTTACTTAAACCATAGACAATTTGTTGCAGGAACCAAGATCACAAGAAGAAACACCATGAACAAGTACACAAGAAGTATCATGGGAAATCCTTCTCAAAAAGGGAAGAAAACCTAGCCAATCCTTTTCTATATTCTTCAAGAGAAAGACCCCCACCACCATAAAGAACTAGCACAGAAAAGGGTGCTTCACAAACCCTAGAAGACTAGCGCCCAAGAGAGGTGTGCACTTTTCCCAAGAACAAGTGTTTGCTGAAATTTCCAAATTCACACTTGTGATATATTTTCTCAATGGGGAATTTACCTTTATTTATATTAGACTGAGCCTGTCAACAATAGTGTCTATTGGCACAACAAGTCCGACCTCAATAACTTAAAATATAATTAATAATTTCCATATTAATTATCTTTTACATTAATTATCTTCCACTTTATGGTGGGGCCGAGCTGTACCCTTTACATCACAAAATAGGGTTACAGGTAAGTCTGAATTGTACAATATAGCAAGGGATCTCATACACCCACTAGTGCTCAACCACTAGGGGCACATCCATATGTGCTCAACTACATAGATGTCCACATATCTATCTCACTGCATCTCACAAGAGAACCACACTCACTAGTGCTCAACCACTAGGATCACGTTCACCTGTTCTTAGCCAGAAGCACGTCCAACTCAACAGATCTTCTTTCTCACTGCGTTATACAAGAGAATCATCTAGAGTATCACATAATCTCAACTCTATGTACAAAGGAGGATAATACATCGTTTCATCTCTATATCAAAATGCTACACCCAACTCATGGGCTTCCTCACGCGTTCACCTATGCTCAGCCACAAACACATCCCACTCAACATATCTTCTTTCTCACTGCGTTACATAGGAGAATAATCTGGAGTATCTTCTCAACTCTCTACATAGAGGAGGCCAACACAACATTCCAGTTCTATCTCAGATAGGAACCACACACCCATCTTATGGGCACACCCAACTCATGAGCTTCCTCACTCCACATAGGGGCACACAACGCTCCTTCTCTGTATCAGAGAGGAACCACACACCTAGCTCATGGGCACACCCAACTCATGGTATTTCTCTCAGGTCGGCTCACTCAATATATTTTCTGGAGGATGTCTCACGCAACTGTAATCATCAACACTCCCTCTCAGCTAGGGAGGCATTCTCCATTAGGCCAAATATCGCACAAAAGTACTCAAAATTCATCTTGGCTGTAGTCATAAACACTCCCTCTCATCGAGAGAGGTATTCTTCACCAAGCCAACTTCTCATGGAAGTACTCGAACTTCGTATTGGCAAGCAGTTTGGTGAAGATATTTTCAATCTGCTCATGTGTAGGAAGGTATTGCACGTGTACTACTTTCCTCTGCATCATGTCTCTGATATAATGATATTTTATCTCAATGTGTTTCGATCTATCATGAAACACAGGGTTCTCAAAGAGCTTCACACAACTCTGGTTATAATCATAGAATCCATCTCATGATCAAATAAATTTGTCATAAGCTTGCGAAGCCACACTGCTTCGCACACTCAATGCTATATACTATGCTTCTGTGGTACTCAAGGCCATAGATCTTTTTTTTCTGCTGCACCAGGAAACCATGGAAAACTCCAAGGTAAAACAACAACCGGATGTGCTCTTCCGGTCCACTGTACTTTCTGTCCAATCTGCATATCCATGCAAACTCAAGTCTACACTAGAGGCATGTCTCAGGCCATATCCAACCATGCCTCGTAGATATCTCAATGCATGTTTTGCTACTGTCTAGTGAGTCTATATCGACAGACTCATGAATTGGCTAAGTACATTCACTGCATAACATATATCGAGTCTGGTGTTAAACAGATACATCAGTGATCCAATCGGTTGTGGATCAATCTTGTTTGAAACATCATCATTCATTTTCTTCAAATCCATCACCATCGATGTAGGCATGAATTTGCATTTAGTCATACTAAACTTCTTTAATATCCCCACTGTATATTTTGCTTGACTCAGGAAAAACCTTATCAGTCCTCTGTCATACTTCTTGTCCCAAGAAGTAGTGCATCATACCCAGATCCTTTATCTCAAAATCAGAAGTCAAATCTTGCTTGTATCCAACAACACGAATTCCCTAATAAGTAATCAAAATGAGGTTCTCATCACCAACAATCTAATAATATAGGTTTGGATCAACAACACTCTTGTTGAAACCCAAACTCATCAAGAATCCATCCATCTGATGTGGTTTCTAACTCATGGATGGTAGTACTGATAGAAGTATGTCAGGCTTACTAGATCAAGTGTCTCATCATAGACAACTCCCTCTTGTTTGTGGGAATCCTTTGCCTACATATCTCACTTGTATTTCTCAACACATCCATCAACTGCATGTTTGATCTTATAGGTCCACTTGGAAGTCACCCTAGACTTCCCTTCTGGTCTCGGAACAATATCTCATACATCATTCTTTAAGATATACTGGTATTCTTCTATCATGGCATCTTTCCATACCTGTTCACATGTCACTTCTCCATGACAAGGAGGATTAGAATCAATGAACTGGCTCATGGCTGAAGGGTAGCTCGAAAGTCTCTTTTGATTTCTCGGGATGTGCCTTGAGGGGCTTGTATGTTCCTCTGCCTCTTGCAGAGTTTGTCGAGCCTAGGCAGGCCTTTTATGCCCTACTGCAATATCTCTGGGCATATCAACTAAAGCAACTGAATCGGATGGAATAATGTCTATATTCCTTTGAACTGCTGAAGGGGGAGAAGGTAATGTCTCTTCCTTCTTCTCATTTTGTTTGACTCCCTCTGAGTCAAGTAACTCTCTCTGAAGTTTGAAGGATGGAAGTATTCTTTTACTTGTTTGCTAAATATTTTATGTCTTCATGTGCTCTACTTGACTAGAATAATAATCAATCAATAAGGTTTGGACTCCCGTACCAGAGATAATGGTCCAAGTCACGAGGGCTCCCACACTAGAGATAACATCCTTCACTTATTAAGAATGCAATCAACTATAAGTTTAATGATCAAACAATTTGCCTGGGTCTGCAATCATTCTCAAATCTGTATTTGGTTTAGAGGAAGTAATTCTCATCTCTCTTATCTTCATCCTTTTGAGGTGGGTCTGGATCAATGTCAGTGGTGGAAGCATATTGTCTTCCTTTCTTCCTGGTTGGACAATTTCTTGCATAATGTCCATATTTGTCACATTTAAAGCACTGAATCTCTGAAACATCTTGTTGAAGAAAATATATGAATTTAACTTACTCAAACATTTTTGAATATTGCTTGGCTAAGGAAAGATAGTCGGGAATATTTCCCTATGTTTATAGCCTCAAAATATATTTCCCAATCCACAAGTATTAATTACAAGGGATTATGCTGATTTTTTAAATGAAAAGATTGTTGCAAAATATGAAATTTTTATATATTTTTCTGAACATATACAGATCACAGAAAGTAAATGTGGAGATCAAAAGCAAAAGTAACCAAGTCATAGATTAACACAAATGAGACATAATAACAATCACTTTATTTCATTCTAAGAAATCAAAAGTATATTTCTCTTTACAAAAATCCATGTGAGGGCATGGAACAAGGTCAAACTTAGATATCCCCGTTGAAAGCCATACAAAAGGACTCTGACAAGAAGTAATAACTGAACATTAAAATCTGGATCAACTTGCCACAAACTGCTGCCCACTTGACTCTACACAATATCCTTTATCAGTCATGAAACTCAATTCATAAACAAACAAGTATACAAAGACTATCAAAGATAGATCAACACCTCTGAAACAAGCATCTGAATGATATGGTTAAGCTTTGAACCTTGTTGTCTACAATAGGACCCTACTGTCAAAAAGAGAATTAGGCCTTTAATGAACCGAAGAATGAATGAAAAATGAACTATATCAATAAAACTCAAGAGCAAACCTTAGTATTGCTTTCTCCTTCTATTCTCCCATTGTTCTTCCTTCTCATTTGACTTTTATGCATTCCAAATTAGTTGAAGTAGTTCAACTACCTCATTTAGTTAAGTTAACTAAAACTTAACTAATTTTAGTTTAGGGGAAGTAATAATAATAATAATAATTAAGGGTCTTTTAATTAAATAATAACTAAGTAGCTGGGACCCCTTGTGACTCCCTTTTATTTCTTAACAAAAATAAACACAATTAGATAACCAATTAAACACATGCCTCCTTGTGGCTCCCACAATTATTTCCACAATTTGAAATTTAAATATAAGAAATATTTCAAATTATATCCAAAACATGTAAATATCCACAATATCCCCAAAAATAGTCTGTTGTCCAAAACTTTATGCAGTCCACTGTCCTCAATAAATCAACTATAAACACATCAATCAAAATCCATATTTTCCACTTTGAGAGGCAATTCTTTCTTTGTCACTGCTGTCTCCTTTGGACTTCCCAGAAATAACCTTAGGTTGGGTGGAACCTTGACGCTTAATCTCACTAATGACATGGGAGAAATCGTCCCTCAAGTGCATACGAGAGGACACTGAATTGTCTGAGTCACTTGAAGGAGAGGAGGGGGAAGCAGCAACTTTACCTTTGTCATGCACATGGGGAGCCTCGGTTTTGAGTCATTTGCTTGCATAGGAGGACTATATAGGTGAGTGTGCAGGGGAAATTTGAGCATTTGGGTTTACAGGTGGAGGAGGAGGGGGAAATGACAAGTTGGGCCAACCAAAATAGTGGGAGATTGTCGGGTGAACAATATCTTTCCATCCATCATTCTCGGGAACTTCAGGTTGCAAAGATACATGGGAAGACCCAGGGATACCAGGAACATTTTAGGGATGGAAGGGAGGCCTCTCTAGTCTAGGATGAATTATCCCTTGCCCAATCGAATTGAAAAAAAACAAATTTAAAAAGATGGTTCAACTCCTGAGGATCGACATCGAAATGAATTGAGAATTTGGGCCTTCTAGGCCCTCTGTTCCAGTTACCTCTTCCCCTATTGTTTCTGCCATGACTGCCTCTGCTGAAGAAGATCATCCTGTATGCAACAATTATTAGGAACTATCTCTTAACATACCATACATGACATTCTCTTTATATGAAACACAGTTTGGCTAAAAAATTAACATAAAACCCATGCAATCCAATCCATAAAATTTATTTAATAATTTTCAAATGAGCATGGAGTGAAATATGGTTCATGGGATATTTGGGGGGATTGTAATAATAAAAAAAATGATATCATGACAGGAAGTAAGAGCACGAGTACTACTCAACAATTCATTAAATAATTGGCTGAGCAAAGAATGCCAAAATATATCAGTTGTCATCTATTCCCGTGTCATCTTTTACCACTGTCATACAAAGTTTTAATTTTATTTTATTGAATAGGGTGTGTAAAAATGAATTTTGGATCGTGAGGGGGTTATAATGAGGGAAAAAGTGAGAAAATGAGAGGGAATAATACATATATTGTTCATAAATAAATTAAATTAAACAACAATCATAACTCTGTTTTAATTACAACCCAAAAAGCATCCACTTCCAAGACCCAAAACATTTAACTGTTCCTTAATTGCATACAAATTGCTTGCTGTCTTCAATAAAGAAAATACTTCAATTGCCTAGAACTCTTCAATTATACCAATCCATGCATACAATAAATATCATTTCCAATTCCACAGTAACATCATAACCATTCGATCCACAATCCTGTATGTTTCAATGTTAAACTTTTTTCCTTTTAAAACAAAATATAATACAGACTGTGATTCCAAATATCCTATCCAATATTCATCCCTGGCAATCAAATAATCATAGACCCAGGATTAACCATCAAAAGTCACATTTTCAACAATGAAAGACATAATCGACTGTCATCCAAACAATAATCGGGCTCGATTTAATCACACACAGGTCAACAACAATATAATCATCAACACCAATCTTGATCCGATACCAACTTTTAACCAAAAACATATAACCCTGAGCTTGATATCCACATGTACATTAACATGTACAAACTTCCCTTTAAACAAAATACTCAATAAAGATAGAGCCATATAATGCGCGAGGAGAACATGACCATATCGACACACATGTGTCTCCTTTAAACTTGATAGGACCAAGATCATGCTAGGATTTAACACAATAATGAGTGGAAAGATCACAATCGACTAAAAGGAAATCTCTCGGGCTGTAGATAACCCATGCCTTTTCTTTCTTTTTTATATCTGTTCAAACAAATTTATCACAGAGAGGAAATACAAAGACTCAATCAAGAAATGGTATCTGAAGTCAGAGAGCCTATGTTCTCTTTTGAAAAAATTACCACAGTCATTTAATTGGTAAACCAAAATCTTGACAGAGAAAAAAAAGATGCACAAGGAGAAACATAAATAAATCAAGCTCAATAAACCAAATTGTGCTCAGTAGAACCAGAATCAGGTCGTGGTCAATCAAAATTTATTGCGGAGAGGTAATCAGAGTATGTTTAACCTTCAAAAAACACAGAGATCTCGTCATCCTTTTAACTCCTAAAAGAATTTACCACCGATAAGAAACCACAGGTAAACAAGTATAATCTTGGAAAAACATAGAGCCATGCTCCTTTAAAATCACCACAGTTGTCTAACTTATAACCCCAAAATCTTGACAGAGCCATAAAGAAAATGCCTAAGTAGAAACAAAGCAATTCGATCTCAACAAACCAGACACACACAGATGCCTCTTAAAACTTTATTGCAGAGAGGACACAAGGGTTGGTTTAAACAATGAAGAATCCTTGAAGACACAGAGAGATCATGTCTTTTCTAAACACCAATCAGGTCTATAACCTTCAAAACAATTTTGACAGTGAGGCTTATGAACATATCAGTCATCCACTACAACAAATATGAGAGGAGAGAAATCTTAAAACTCCGGTGAAAAGAATGCCAGAGCACAACCCGTGGCCACTCAATACATACACAAGTCTCTCTTTAATATTCTAGGCAAAACAAAGATCGAACTGTGGAATGATTTTGGCGACCGTGACAGTAAGAAAATCCATAACAAACAATAGCTCGGTCTTGGCCAAATATAGCAAGAACAATACCACTGTCGACAGTTGCATTGCAACTTGAAGAAATAATCACAACAATGACCGAGACGAAAAAGGGGTGACAGGACTAATACCTAGGCCGGTGGTAAAACCCCACACGAATAAAGTTCAAATCTTGTTGCACTATTGACATTATTTTTCACAGAGAACCAGAATAAACCCCAAGTTGACCGCCATTTTATTTTAAACCAATAACCAATGCACATGCTTTACAAAGAAACAACACCATTCCTTTCTTTTAAAACGCCAACATTCCATAGTAATCATAGAGAAACCATAAACACAACATTGATACCCAGTCAAAAACTCAAGAAAAACACATAACTCATGCAATCTTGAGCCAACAAATTGATTCAAAATACATGGGGACCATCATGGATGGAAAGAAAAGAACCATACCTGGAAAAAATGCTTCAAGGAAGAGCTAGACTGTGTTTTCCCCTTCAAAACCTGAAATCACGGAGCTTTCACAACCAACAGAGAAAAATGCAACTATGGCTAGGGTGACGGGATCGAGGGTGGTTTGGAGTGACATGCAGTAAATGCACGTCGCTTCCTCACCTGGCCCTATTCAATTCAACGTACTAGACGACCCATTAACATAACATCAACAATTAAATTCAAACCATATCCAATCTTTAAATTCAATGCCATATCCATGCCACCCGAAACATATCAAAATAATAACCATATGTTAACATTACCATATGTTCTCACATATAATCCTTTAACCAAAACACATAGTATAACAACTAGGTCCATCACTTCACATTTGTCACTATTATATATATTTTCAAGGTTTATATATAATCTTTTTCCATAGCCTTAGGACCTATCCATAGTTTTTTTCCTTTTTGTTTTCAGCTCAAGATTCTATATTATTTTATTATCCCTTTGCATAAAATCATGTGTAAGAACATTAATCAATGTTTAATGTATAACATAACACATGTAAAACAAAGTAATCCTTATATCCATAGCACTGCCTTGTATTGTGAGTGAACATCAACAACATTTAGCAACAATGCATCAACCAACCATGTTGTCTTACGAATGAAACCAAGACTGCATCATCAACTGTAGAGGACTGTATAGGAATCAATATAAGAACAACAAACCTATAAGCGTAACACATCCATCATATCGCCTATAGTCTACAAGGGGGTCCCACCTACTAGTTAATTATTATTATCATAAATAAATAAGAGAGATTAGCAATACTTTGCGGGTAGTATTCATCATTACGATTTTAATCGTCAACACGTCTCTTCTCTAATTATGACTTGAAACTGAAGTAGTCTTCTCATCTCTGAAATTTTGTCTGAAGTTTCTTTTGAATCTTCCTCCTTTCTTTGTATGAAGTGAAAGAGCATGGTTGTCATCAGGGGAGTCTTTGACTCCTCTATTTCTAATTCTAAGTTCTTCTTGAGTACAGTCTGTCCATAGACGATCAGAATTTGGTAATTTTTCTCTTCCACTGATGCTTTGAAGAAAAGGTTCCCATTTTTTTGGAAGATCGTTGAGAGTAGATAAGACAAGTTATCTGTCAGACATGATTTCTCCAATGGAACCCAACTGATCTTTGATTTCTGATATCTTCATAAAGAAGGTAGCAACTGTATCATCTTTTTTCATTTTGGTACTTTGAAGTTGGCCCTTTAAGGTAAGGGATATGAGGGTGTTGTCACTTTCAAACATATCTTTCAATTCTTCATACATTTCATAAGTTATCTTCAGGATGGAAATACAAGGTAGGAGATGATCTCTTACTGAGTATATGATTATTTTCCTTGCCTTGACATCTTCTTCCCTTCTTATTTCCTTCTCTTCATCAATAGTTGTTTCTGGTAAAGTATTTTGTATCACACTCAAAATATCATCTTATTCAAGGGTGACCTGAAGCCTTGACTTCTAGGAGATGAATTTGCTTGATCCATCAATCCTATCTTCCACTAAGGTTCTATTCTTCATATTTTTAGATTTCTTCACAAACTCTCGCCAACTGGGCTTAGAAAACCTAATGGCTAGGTTAGACTAGAAACCTTTGGTTTTGTTGGGCTTATGATTGCCAACAATAACCTTTGAGAGTGTCACAGAAATACTGTTGAGCTGAAAAGACTCCTTCAATGACCTGTAGAAACCCTAAAGCCAAAAATCTGTAGAAAATTGTGAAACCCTAGGGCCAAAATTTCAAAATGCTCAGAATTTCACTCTGAGAGTCTCTGGAGAAGTCTGTACTCTGATATGCCAAAATTTACCTCAAAGTCCAAGTTTTAGGGGCTGAAACACTCTATAAATGGAAGCACGTACGAAATTGCAACAAACCCTAGCGGTCATATGGAATTGTAGAATAGAAGGACGACTTAGCTTTAAATGCTTGTGCAAGGGTTCTTCAAGACCTATGCTCTGATACCATGTTGATTTTTCAATAAGATAGGCTTAAGCATGAAGTTCATTCCATTTTTGTTTTCTTTTTGCATTTTACTTAAACCATAGACAATTTGTTGCAACAACCAAGATGACGAGAAGAAACACCTTGCACAAGTACAAAAGAAGTATCTTGGGAAACCCTTCTCAACAAGGGAAGAAAACCCAACCAATCCTTTGCTATATTCTTCAAGAGAAAGACCCCCACCACCATAAAGAACTAGCACAAAAAAGGGTTCTTCACAAACCCTAGAAGACTAGCGCTCAAGAGAGGTTGGCACTTTTCCCAAGAACAAGTGTTTGCTGAAATTTCCAAACTCACACTTGTGATATATTTTTCTCAATGGGGAATTTACCTTTATTTATATTAGGATGAACCTGTTCAATAGTAGTGTCTATTGGCACAACCTGGCTGACCTCAATAACTTAAAATATAATTAATATTTTCCATATTAATTATCTTTCACTTTATTGTGGGGCCGACCTATACCCTTTACATCACAAATAGGGTTACAGGTAAGTCTAACTCTTGTACAATATAACGAGGGATCTCATACACCCACTAGTGCTCAGCCAGTAGGGGCACATACATTTTTTCTCAACCACAGGGATGTCCACATCTCTATCTCACTGCTTCTCACAGGAGACCCACACTCACTAGTGCTCAACCACTAGGATCACGTTCACCTGTGCTCAACCACAGGCATGCCCAACTCAACAGATCTTCTTTCTCATTGCGTTGCATAGGAGAACCATTTGGAGTATCACATCATCTCAACTCTCTACATAGAGGAGGCTAATACATCGTTTCATCTCTGTCTTAGAAAGATACACCCAACTCATGGGCTTCCTCACACGTTCACCTGTGCTCAACCACAGGCACGTCCCACTCAACAGATCTTCTTATCACCACGTTACACAGGAGAATCATCTGGAGTATCATCTCAACTCTCTTCACATAGGAGGTGAACACAACGTTCCAGTTCTGTCTCATATAGGAACCATACACCGATCTCATGGGCACACCCAACTCATGGGCACACCCAACTCATGGGATTCCTCACCCCACACAGGGGAGCACAACGTTCCTTCTCCATCTCAGAGAGGAACCACACATCCAACTCATGGGCACACCCAACTCATGGGATTTATCTCAGGCCGACTCACTCATTCTGTGTCCTGGAGGATGTATCACGTAGCTGTAATCATCAACAACATTCTCTACCATGACAATTCTGTCACAAAAGTACTCAAACTTCATCCTGGTAATGGGTTTGGTAAGAACATCAAAAACTTTCTCATCTATAGGAAGGTACTGCACCAATACTTCCTTCCTTTGCACCATGTCTCAGATGTAATGGTACTTGATCTCAATGCGTTTCAATTTGTCATGAAACACTAGATTCTCTAAGAGATTCACACAACTTTGGTTATCACAATGAATAATGGTGGAATCTAGCACATGTCCAAATAAATATGCAAGGATATTGCGAATCCACACTTCTTCATGAACTGCCACACTCAATGCAATGTACTCTTCTTCTGCGGTGCTGAAAACCACATAAGTCTGTTTCCTGCTACACCAGGAAACCATGGAAGATCCCAAAGTGAAACAACACCCAAAGGTGCTTTTCTTTTCCACTACACTCCCTATCCAATCAGAGTCGGTATATCCCTACAATCTCATGTCAATACTGGAAGTATATCTCAGACCATGTCCAACTGTACCTCGTAGGTATCTCAACACATGCTTCGCAACAATCTAGTGTGTCTGTCTTGACTGACTCATAAACTAGCTAAGTGCACTCATTGCATAGAAAATATTTGGTCTAGTGTTAACTAGATACATCAATGATCCAATCAATTGTTTGTACAAGGTCGTATCAATATCGTCGGAATAAGAAGAAGACACACTTAGTTTCTTCAGATTCATCACCATTGGTGCAACCATGGGCTTACAGTTCAATATCCCAAACTTCTTCAATATCTAAATCGTGTACATCCCCTGACTCAGGAAGATCAAATCAATTCTCTGTCACACCTCTAGTCCCAAGAAGTAGTGCATCATACCAAGGTCCATCTCAAACTCAGACGCCAACACATACTTGCATTCAACAATAAGACTCTTTGTACCAGTGATGAATAAATCATCAACACAAAGGACCAAAATCAGGGACTCACCATTAACAGTCTTGTAGTATAGGTTGGGATCAACATCACTTTTGCTGAAGCCCAAACTCATCAGGTGTCCATCAATCCTCACATACCAAGCTCGAGGTTCTTGCTTGAGTCCATACATGGCTTCTTCAACTTGGACACATGAGACTACTCCTCATGTATCATGAAACCATTTGGCTTCTTGATGTATACTTCTTCCTCAATCTCTCCATTGAGAAAGACTCTCTTCACATTCATTTGATGTAGTCTCCAACCCATGGATGATGCACAGGGGTGATTTTAAGAACCCCCCCTAAATTTATATGTATAATAAATGGGCGAATCCCCATGATACATAGAAAAAATTGAAGGCTATTTTATCAATAATATAAAATGTATATATAATGTTTTGGCGAATATTTTAGTCAATTATATAATCTTGTAAAATATTGGCGAATATTTCACTGAATTATAAAATCTTGTAAAATATTGGCGAATCTTTC